>JAAGKR010004555.1:0-19904 GCA_011419295.1 Clarias macrocephalus
CTGTGTGCGTGTGTGTGTGTGTGTGTGTGTGAGTGTTTGTGTGTGTGTGTGTGTGAGTGTGTGTGTGTGTTTGTGTGTGTGTGTGTGTGTGTGTGTGTGTGTGTGTGTGAGTGTGTGTGTGTGTGTGTGTGTGTGTGTGTGTGTGTGTGTGTGTGTGTGTGCGTGCGTGCGTGCCTGTGTGCCTGTGTGTGTGCATGGTCATGCTGTCTTTTCTAACTGCATAGAGAACACACCTGTTTGATTTCTTACAGAAGAGCTCCACCAACAAACCCGGAGAATGTGACAAAACAGAATAAAGACTTGTGGGTTTTCCTCAACATCGAAAATAATAATGAAGTCTCTACTATAGAAAAAAAAGAAGTCTTTACTATAAATATTTCTAAATATTTAGAAAATTATATATATAATAAAAAAGAAAAAAAAGAAGAAACATTAATTACTAAAAAAGTTTTATTTTTAGAAATAATTGTAAACACACTTATTAAAAATAAAGAGATATATAAAAATAAAATAATAAAAATGAAAGAGTTAATGGATCAAGACAGGCAGTGGGCTATTGCTGTTTTAAAAAGGACAAATAATGAGATTAAACTAACAGGCCCATTTGAGCCGAAGACAAAAAAAGGAACACACAGTGAAGATTTTATTATTGCTGAAATTAACACGTTTTTGGAGGAAAATAATGACCTATCTGAAATTTGGATATACACAGTTAATAACCCGTGTTTAGGGAGAAGACAAGTCCCTCCCTGCATGTATAATTTAATCCAGTTTTCAAAAGCACATGAAGGTATCAAAATGTATATTGGCTTCTCCAAATATTACATCTTTATCAATGACCCGTGTAATTTTTTTAAGAAACTGGAAGATTCAGAGAATCTGAAGCTAAATGAAAATCTTAACTGCGATGTTGTTCTCGTTTCCTTACAAGACATCGAGGACCTTTATTCAAAGCTGGAGTTTTTCAAGATGAGTTATGAGGAATTATTGGAATGCTTGAAACTGGCCAATGAAGAATAACTGAAATGCAATTTGAATAAATTAGGCTGATTGGACACTTTGCAGTCTGTGTCTTTAATATTCACCACACGGATCTCTGGTTCTTAACACACACAAACAGCACACACACGTTGTTGTGAAGCATGTAAACTGGCAGGCCTAACTAAGACCTAACTTTGTGTAGTTTTTAACAATGGTCATTGTTACAAAGCAGCTTTAGAGAATGGAAAGAAAAGTAGCAAGCCACTGCCCTCCATGATCACCTCCTCACTGCTTTCTTTTACCGCCTCATTCTTCACTCCGCACACCTGTACTCAATCCATAATCACATTTTATATTTTTTCATAATAGACATTTTATATTTGCTGTTCCAAAACTGTTGCAGTAAATCCTAAGTCTGTTTTATGTGACAGACTGATGTGAAATAAATCAAATATCTATATATAATATTGTTGTTGTTGTATTTATAGTAAAGAACTGAACAGGTGTAAGTCTATCAATCTATCCATAAACACACTCCTTGATCTCCGTTTCTCATCTGCGCTGTCACTGTCTGCTGAGCCGATTGAAAAATGTGCAGAAAGACGTGAAGAAGAACCGCCCGCCGTTTCATATCAAAGGGACAATAATAATTTTTTGAGTTTATGGAAAATGCTAATTGAAATTTTTTTTTAGAGAGGCTGAGCATGAATTTAGGGGGGCTAAAGTCTAAAAATGGCCTAACAAAACACATGCATTTGCTTATGGGCAAACATAAGTGACAAATTCCATTTGCATCATTAAGTACCTCATTTCCAAAATGAGTCGGCAATAGGAGAGAAGTTTTTGTTATTGCAATATGTGTGGAAAATAGCATATTAAACTGATTAAACAAACTAATGACAAGATTGTGAAAATGGTGAAGAGTTACAGATGGTCTGAGCACCGATCGAACCGGTTTTTACATGTAAATTACATTCCGCACTTCATTGGGGGAAGAGATGGCGAGAAGAGTCAAGACGACTCTAAAACTTCCCCCCACACTGTAAACCCCTAATGCTCAAAGTAATTAAACACATTGAGTACTGTTGACTTAATTAATTGCAGTTAGGTCACATTAATAGACCTTTTTGAGTATTTAGAACTTTTTGGCATGAGTTTGTAGAAATGACACTTTTCAAGTTAGCCGAACAAATTTGATATTTCTGTTTACTTAACTTAAGTTAACTTGTTAACTTATGTAACTGATTACCTGATAACTGGGTTTTGCCAGCTTAATTGGGTTTACAGTGCAATTGACAGTTTTTTACAATCGCTATGACAGTTTTTTCAATACATTTAACAAGTTTCCTAAACTATTAACACAGTCAGCACAACATCCGCCTTTGTAGGTTATACAGTTAACACATTTCTTGTTGCTTTGATACAAAATGCATACAGTTAACAGCATTTTAAAATGCTTGAACTTCATTTACACACAAGCTCAACCAAGACCAAAAGAATGTCATTTTACAGTCAAATGTACAAATGCTTTCGCAATGTATGTCAGAACAGATAACATCATGTTCTAAACATAACTTATATACTGTAGGCTAAAGTCAGAGTGAACAGCTGCTCATATTGTGAATTGAAACACAAATATATTCCCTGTATTTTATTCCATTGCCAATGAGAAACAGCTTATGGCAGTTATGCAAATATATAAATCACAGCTGATTCCCAACTAGGAACCACATGCAGGTGTTGAGTTTTTTTTTTTTTTTAGAACATATGATCACACGAGCATGATTTCAGCCAAATCTCAGCCGGGAAACAGTGACATCCATTGTCCGTATTTTCAGAGAAACCAACAGGTAGGCTATTGCTTCTCCTACAGCAAAGTGTACATGATTTGACCATTTACCGTACAGTCTCTAATATGTAACTGTATTTTGTCGCTCTATGGATTCAAAGTCTACCTCCCTCAGGGGGCAGAGGAAACCTCATGAATGAAGAACAGGAACTTGCTATTGTCAACATGGTGACTGCTGACAATGAAATAAAACTGAAGGACACTCAGTCCAGAGTTGTAGAGGACAACCTTGTCTTTGGAAACACTGCAGCAATCAGCATAACATCCACTGGCGAAAAGGCATCGCCGTGGGAGAAACATAATAGGCCAAAGGTGCAACTCCTGCATAAATGTCAGATTGGCCCCTACAACACCGACCGCCTTCTCCTGTTTTTAGAAGACCTGCATGAAAGACTGGTGCCAGAGGTAGAAAGGGGACAGGTGGGAGACCACTTGCCAGTATACGTTATCACATGGGACATTGTGGCATTCCACCATTCCCGTGCAGTCACAGCCTGGTTTGATGATGTCCCCTTTCCTTGCCCCTTACTCAACCCTATTGAGGAGTTTTTCTCAGCCTGGAGATGGAAGGTTTTTGACCGTCGTCCACATGACCAAATGCCCCTCCTAGATGCAATGGATGCTGCATGCCAAGACATCACAGCTGAACCCTGGCAGGGGTGGATAAGGCAGGCTAAAAGATTCTTACCATGATGCCTTGCCAGAGAAGATATCAGGTGTGATGTGGATGAGAACATGTGGCCAAATGCAAAACCAGGCAGAATAGAAGATTACTTTGTTTTTGTTTTTTTATTATAATTCCGGTGCGTTTTGTGTTTGTATATCTTGCAGTAATGTCCTTTTGCAGATAAAGTCTGTACTGCAGCAATTCTGTGTCTGTATTTTTTTTTACATAAACTGTACATTTTATGAAGCTATTCTGAGATGGTCATTCATTTTTTGTATTGAATTTCTGCAGCAAAAGAAATTAAATACATGCATTTACTAAACCCAACAAAACAAAAATGTAGAGAGGCTTCAAATATAAGGGCCGACCTGACACATAAAATAATGCAGTTTCTGTAATTTCAGCTGATGATAGTGTTTTTTTTGTCAATGTGTTATGATTGACTAAATGTTCCTGTTGGAAGAGACCATGTGTTAGAGTTTTGAATAATTATTAGATTTTTAAACATGTTTGCAGTGTTAGTTTATTATTGTATTTTGAAAATTAGTTTTGGGGTTTAGTTTCCAATGTGTGATTTTGAACATGAAATTAACCGTTTCGCCAATTGTGTGTTTTAGGTGTGCTGGTGCGTTAAGAGTTTAGGAAACTTGTTAAATGTATTGAAAAAACTGTCATAGCGATTGTAAAAAACTGTAATCCACTAACAAACATCATGCAGTCTACAGTATATTGAAGCTGTGAAGCAATCAAGGTACAATATTAAATCAGATCAAAACAGATCCGTGTATCAAAACTATTATAGTACGAGGAGGCTCCTGTTTTGCAAATCACTTTGGAGGAAAAATTTATTCATCCAGGAAAGCATGGCAGCGGTCTTACCTGCACAACCAGAAGACATTACAAATCATCTGTTTTTGATAGGAATTGTGTATTTCCAGTATGGCCTGTCAGTTTGTTCACATAATCACAAGACAGTATAGAATTTAAAGCAAGTATTTATTTGTAGGAAAAATAAACAGTGTTCAAACGGTGCTTGTTGCACAACACCTTAAAACAGAGGAAAACTTAAATGTTTCTTTTTGAGTAGTTCGTTAATTCTGTCTTTTATTTGCTTCCAGTCCTGGGCTGTGGCATGAAATTTCTTTGCAACAGCATCAGAAATTGCTTGAGGCACGTTTTCGGGGCAAAGCATTTTTTCCCCTGGAACCATCGAAATTCACCAAACCAACCCAGTCCTGATAGACGCGAAGAGGAATTAACCATTTAAACAGATGAACAGCAAAATGATCTGCTCTTGGTTTGCCATCTGGTCCTGTTGAATCTATATACATTTGTTGCTCTGTCTCCAGAGGAACGTGATTTAAAGTTATGTCAGGTTGGATTACTCCCTGTATGAGAGACTGACGAACATGATGTGAGGCCTTAGTTGGTGTTTCAGGCAGCCTCAAACAAAAGGACGTTGCGTTGGACACCGAAGAAAACCCCAAATTTTCTTGAACTGAAAAAATTTGACAAAAATGTGCTCTGAAGAAGTTTGCTGTCTGAAAGTGCGGTCAGCGAGGGGTGTAGAGGCCGATGATGGAGAATCTAGACTTACACCGGCATCGTCCAAGTGTCCGCTGGCTGAGGTTGTTTTCTCTTCTAATGCAGAATAATGAGGAAATGGTTCATTTTCATCAGACTCTCGAGTGGGAGTCGACACCAATGCGGGAAAGCCGTCTGTGGAGGTGCCCCTATCTGTTGTCGGCGGCCGACACTGGTGTGCTTTTTCTTTCAAACGCTCCTCCAACCAGACAACCCTTGCCTCCAAATTCAGAAACTTTCTTGGCAAAGTCATTAACTCCTGCTTCGAAACTTCACTCCGCTGGGACACTCTGATTTTTAATCAGTGCAGCCTGAAGAAACCAATTCTGAGAGTAATTTACTACCTTTAGTACAACATGGACATGTACAGTACGAGTGTTTATCAGTGTTATAAATAAAAACAATTACTGTACATACCAATTTCTTTTTTACAAGCGGAGTTGCTGCTGTTGCTTCCCTGCCTGGGCATGGCTTGTTCTCCTTTTCCGATTCCTGTAGAGCGATTTTGAGGTTAAAACAGAAGTACAAAACAAACTTAATAAGAAATGATGTAAATAAAAATACATTCTTACCCTTTGCGTTTTGCTAGCGCGAACTGCGACTTTCTTATAGAATGTCTTTGCCTCCATGTCTGTTGTGAGATTAAATTCAGCAACCACGGTGTAAAAACTATTTTACGCGAATGCAAATGCATATACTGTAGTTTGGCTAGTTTGATACAGCATTAGGACCTCCACTCCTAAAGATAGTGTGAATGTTTTGGGTATTAACTGCATTTACAAAAAAGAAAACCCGGATCACCAGCGCGAATGACTGTGAAACAGTTAAGACAACTACAGTAGAACGATTGCACTTGTAATTATACTTGTAGTTATAAAAGTCATTGTATTAAAACCATTTAGACTTAGTGTGAATAGAATCTAATTGTATTTGTATTAGGCATTAATATGTGCTAATCAGGATAAAAGCTAATAGAAATGCAAATAGGCCTAGAGAAACTTTCTTTAAATACAAAAAAAATTGTTTGTGGTTTTTAAAAATGATTTATTACTGTACTGTAGCAAACATCGACATGACACTATTTATATGTAATAATACATACCATACATACGCATATTGGGAAGGAGAGTTAGTGCAAAACCCTTAATTCATTAAAGTCGTTTTAGTTGTTTAAAGTCATTATAATGCATGATTTAACAGTAATATTTAGATAATAAACTCAACAGTAGTCATGAGATTTCCAAAATAAAGTTAACAATATTGACTTTTTAATATTGTTATTATACTCATGCAATATAAAGATTAAATCATATGGCAAGGAGGCATTTTTATTAATATTTATTAACCTTAATTTATACACAAAAATGCCTACTATTTTTACTCACGTTTTAACTCATTTTTACTCATAGTGTTGATATATATTGCATTAACACTTGGAGGCTCCGCTTCCAAAAATGCAAGCCACTTTGTCAGAACCCAAAGAAGAAACTTGATGTAAAATTCTGAACAAATAGACACCGTTCTTAATATAATATAATATAATATAATATAATATAATATAATATAATATAATATAATATAATATAATATAATATATGTAAGAACTATGTCTATTTGTTCAGAATTTATTGTGGCTGTTTTCACACGATCACTAAGTTACATAGACTATACTATACTAACCCTAACCCTGTACATTGCAGACTTATGACATTGTGAGTTCAGACAGAATGATTATATGTATAATGTGCTCAGGCTGAGTTCTTCCATGTGCCACCTGGTGGGAATTCTGTGAAGTACAACACTGGGATGTAAATTGCAAGGCGCGGACTCCCAGAAGCGCGCGGCACTCAGCGGGAAGAATTGCGTCATGTCGCAGAAAAAAAAAAAACGCTCATTTTTAAATGCCCCATCTGTACATGCAGCGCGAAAGTTGTTCGGCTTAGTGAGCTTTAAATGTGTACCGAGAATTCTACTGGGCCACGAGACTCTCAGGCATCCGAATGGCAGCAGAATCCAACCTGTCTGCCAAGTTTCATGAGGTTTTGAACATGTTAAGACCCCCGAAAAGTCCAAAAGGTGAAAAAAAATCTTTAGGAAAAGAAGAGGGTCCTGCGCACCTTACAGTGCTTGGGCCCTGATTAGTTACATTGTATGAGACTGATTTACATACAAATCTTGCAAATGGAATTGTTTAGAAGCGGAAATGAAGCTGTTCCACACTCCAGTCGGTAGATGGCGATAGCAGCAGCAGGTGATGCAACACTTTCATTAACATTTTGCACTGGAGCGAGCTGGATTGTGACACTTAGCATTTCTGGACAATAATATATGGACAATATTAGATGTATTACTCATTAAACATATAGATGTTTTTTTTTTCTGTATTTATATTTACATCCCTACTTTCCGATCTAAATGCCTAGTAGCTGAGTTCAGGCCTTAGCGTCTTAGCCGGGGTCAAAATTAATAGTTGACAAGGACACAAATGTGTGTCTGTGCTTGTCTAATGGCTTTAAAATATATGAATATCACTGTGGCTGGTATTGGTATTGACAATTCATTCTCTTTATTTATCCTCCAGGACTGTGGAAATTCATAGGCTGAGTCTGGAATTCCACAGTCAACTACGGGCCTCTTGGTCATTCAGGCAGTGGATGCTGGACCTGGAGAGATACTTGAGGGTCTGAAGTTCTGCAAAACCTTCACACATGGATGTGATGCTTTTTGGACTTATTTATGCACTTAACCTGCACTACCCTAAGCAACTCAGGTGCACATTTGCAGTGTTTCAGAAAATCCTGGTGGAACAAGAGAGAGGACCAAACTGTCACCAAAAGTCCAAGCACTGAAAATTAAGATGTTTCTGTGATTAATTAACAGACGTTTCCTTTTTTCAATGCAAGTGGGTTGACTTGTTTAACTGTTTTTTTTTTCTGTGCTTCGTACTGTTTAAGTTAACATTTATACTTCAATGCTTGAAAGTTGAATTTAGTTATTGGTGGTTTTAGTTAATTAATATTTGCTGTGGAATGTTCATTGTATTCTACGATCTCGCAATTAATAGAAAAGTGTAAGTGCAAAGACACCACCGAGACTTATGGCTCTGAATGTTATTGTAAAGTAAGCAGTGATGTTGGCCTTAAGTTACCTTAAGTTTCACATTTTTTAATTACAGTTCTTGAGGAAACTTGTCTCCAGCACTGGCCAGTATGGTTTGCTACCAATTGTTTTCAATTCTCTTTTTGGTTGTTATTCTTAAAATATGCCTTGAAGCATAAAATGTATGAAATAAATAATATTAAACAAGGTGGTCTGTTGTTTTTTTATTGTATATTGGGATTTGGGAGGAATAAAAACTATATTAATGTTAATAAATTGGGTTTATTATTAACAATTATCTAAATGCATTTAAAGTAAGTTGGGTTTATGATGTAATAATACATAATTTTCCTCATTATGAATAAAAAAAAATTGGATTTATTGGTCCGATATAAATAAATCTCATTCTTGCACATTTCATCTACATCTAACTCGCAAATAAGAATCACATACATTTAATTAGTTTGGTTATGCTAAAAATATGTCATCCAAATGCATAAATCTTAAATGTTAGGCCTAAATATTTTTTGGGTGTAGACAATTATGAGTTATACAGGCTTACAGGACAATTCTACTGGAATTAGCCTCTTTGGGCCTATTTATTTACTCTTCTGACATAAAAGATTATTTGTTATATTTTATGCAGTACATCTAGCTTTAGAAATGTAATTAATATAGAGACCACAAATTCACACAGTAACTCTGGATGTTCTTTCTTTTTCATCATGTGTAACAGTAAAAGACCTTGGTGTGATTGTACAGATTCCAATCTTTCATTTGAAGCTCATGTAGATAATATTACCAGGATAACATTCTTTCATCAAAGAAATATTGCTAAGATAAATTGTCGCTGTATTAGCTCATACTTTTACCACCTCTAGTTTGTATTATTGTATATAATTGCAGTGTAATGCTCGAGACACAGACAGTGTTTAAGTGTTTTAGTGTTTAAGTCTAGGCTAAAAATCTATGAATTTGACCAATAATTTTTGTAAGTAGATTAGCCTTAGGTAAAGGAGCAGATCTGGGGGACTCATGGACGTAGAGTATTATGGTGAACTGGTACTGTGTGTCCTCCCCAATCTCACTGTTCACTCAGGTTTGTGAAACCTCATGTCTGTGTTTCCTTCTGGCTCTCTCTTTAAGTTATGCTGTCATAATCAGTCGCTGCTTGCGTCTGAACTAAATATATATATATAAAATAATGCATCTGGATCAAATGTTCATTATATTCAGAATATAATGTTTTTGGATAAAAAACGGATCATAAATATAACTTCAGGATTAATTGCCCTTGACTCTTGACGTTATCTTTGTCCTTATGTGGATTTAAGACTGCCCACCTTCCCTTTAAATTCTCTTTGATTTGTTCTGAACTGGTGTGGGGTTGTTTTTTCAGGAGTTTAGCCCTTTACTTCCACTGAATGGAATTCTTAATGTTCTAAATGCCAAGACATTTTGGACAATTTCATGCTGCCAACTTTGTGGGAACAGTGTGGGGACCGCCCCTTCCTTTTCTAACATGACTGCGCACCAGTGCACAAAGCAAGGTCCATAATGAAATTATGGAATTATTAAAAATTCATTATTGTACAACCAAGTGGTTGTGTGTACAGTCATGGCCAAATGTTTTGAGAATTACATAAATATTGGAAATTGGAAAAGTTTCTGCTTAAGTTTTTATAATAATAATAATAATAATAATAATAATAATAATAATAATTTTTATTTATATAGCACCTTTCCAGAGCTCAAGTACACTTTACATTGAATAGAAAAAGGGGGACAAACAGACATTGAAGTAAAAAAAAATTGCAATATTAACTTAAAACTAAAACTTAACTTAAAAATAACTTAATAGCAATTTGCATATACTCCAGAATGTTATGAAGAGTGATCAGATGAATTGCATAGTCCTTCTTTGCCATGAAAATTAACCTAATCCTGAAAAAAACTTCGTCTTGTTAACTCAGGTGAGAATGTTGACGAGCACAAGGCTGGAGATCATCATGTCAGGCTGATTGGGTTAGAATGGCAGACTTGACATGTTAAAAAGAGGGTGATGCTTGAAATCACTGTTCTTTCATTGTTAACATGGTGACCTGCAAAGAAACGCGTGCAGCCATCATTGCGTTGCATAAAAATGGCTTCACAGGCAAGAATATTGTGGCTACTAAGATTAAAGCACCTAAATCAACAATTTATAGGATCATCAAGAACTTTAAGGAAAGAGGTTCAATTCTTGTTAAGAAGCTTCAGGGAGTCCAAGAAAGTCCAGCAAGCGCCAGGATCGTCTCCTAAAGAGGATTCAGCTGCGGGATCGGAGAGCCACCAGTGCAGAGCTGCTCAGGAATGGCAGCAGGCAGGTGTGAGAGCATCTACACGCACAGTGAGGCCAAGACTTTTGGAAGAAGGCCTGGTGTCAAGAAGGGCAGCAAAGAAGCTTCTCATCCAAGGGGGTGGGCTCACTCACAATTTTGCCCCAAAACACAGGCATGAATAAAGAATGGTACCAAAACACCCTCCAACAGCAACTTCTTCCAACAATCCAACAACAGTTTGGTGAAGAACAAGGCATTTTCCAGCATGATGGAGCACCGAGCCATAAGGCAAAAGTGAGAACTAAGTGGCTCGGGGACCAAAACGTTAAAATTTTGGGTCCATGGCCTGGAAACTCCCCAGATCTTAATCCCATTGAGAACTTGTGGTCAATCCTCAAGAGGCGGGTGGACAAACAAAAACCCACTAATTCTGACAAACTCCAAGAAGTGATTATGAAAGAATGGGCTGCTATCAGTCAGGATTTGGCCCAGAAGTTGATTGAGAGCAGCCCAGTCGAATTGCAGAGGTCCTGAAAAAGAAGCCCAACACTGCAAATACTGACTCTTTGCATAAATGTCATGTAATTGTCATTAAAAGCCTTTGAAACGTATGAAGTGCTTGTAATTATATTTCAGTACATCACAGAAACAACTGAAACAAAGATCTATAAGAAGTTTAGCTGCAAACTTTGTGAAAACTAATATTTGTGTCATTCTCAAAACTTTTGGCCACGACTGTAGAATCAAGTTTTTTTTTTTAATAGCTTGGTCCCTGCTCTCTTGTTTACATGCATAAAAACCTGATGTGATCAAATTTGGTTGTTCAGAATTTTAAAAAATTGTGAAAGACAGTAATGTCTTTTAATAACTTTAACAATTATAACATTTCGCTTTGTTAAATTGAGAGTTTTCTTTCTTTCTCACTTTCTTTCTTACTTTCTTTCTTTTCTTTTCTTTTTTTTTTTTTTTACAGTGGAGGACCATAAGAATTTGGAGTTGTTGGAGATTTATACATTGATGGACACTTTAGTTTCAGCTACACAGAGTTTTTGTGAATTTAAAGTTCTTACACATAATCACACATTCTATGACCTTCTTCTGAAATCTCCTGATTCTGGATATTTGTTTACTTAATTTGTTTCTTTATTTACTCAGAGCTTTATGGTTTCATCTGATCATATAAAACCTTCATGGGAGAATGATATTGGCAGTGGGATATTTGACAAAGAATGGGATGAAGGCTTGCACAGGATTCATGCATGTCCATTTAACCCTGTAGCTCTTACAGTTTAATGTGAGACACAGACTGCACTGTTCTAGTACTAAGCTCAACACAATTTACCCTAATATCTCATCCATTTCTGACAGATGTAAATGCTAATACGGTTTTAGATGAGATGAGATGAGATGAGATTAGATGAGATTAGATTAGATCAAACTTTATTGTCATTGTGCAGAGTAGATGACCAGAGCCAATGAAATGCAGTGAGTATCCAACCAGAAGTGCACACGTGGCCTATTTACCATAAATAAGTACAAGATATTATACAAACAGAAGATGCATTTGGTAATAGAGTTATGGTATACAGAGTGATATGGTAATGTACTGTATAACTGTGCAACATTACGCAGTGAATGTGTTATAGTAAACAGAAGATGCATTAAGTAATAAGACACTCTTGCTTATACTTTTTGGTTTTGTATCAAGGTAATTGGTGAGATATATTAACTGGTATTTAAAGTTCATGAAACTGAGATCACTCCAGACTCTAAGCTTGCTTTGCTTGGTTACTCTGATACAACCAAACAATTATCTCTCTGTGTGCAGTCCTCTGTTATGTTTGGAATGATAGTGGCAAAGAGCAAAAATTTAAAGATATATTTAAAGAGTCCACCATTGTTTCTTTTCCAAAGAAACCCCCAGCCTGCTTCCCTCAATGATTATCGCCCTGTAACCCTCACCGCAGTAGTGATGAAGTGCTTTGAGCGGCTGGTCAGAGACTTCATCATCTCCTCACTACAGTACCGGACATACTGGATCCCCTACAGTTTTCTTCCCGCTCAAACCACTCTACAGATGACACCTCATACACCTTCATACATCTCTCACTCACCTGAACACTAGAAGAGGGAGTTATGTTAAAATGCTTTTCATCGACTACAGCTCAGCATTTAATACCATAATTCCCTCCACACTCACCACCAAGCTGGAGCGCCTGGGATGGGAGCATCCCGACGGGAAACATCACGACCATGCAGGACAGACGAGCTCTACAGAGGGTGGTGCGATCAGCTGAGCGCATCATCCACACCGAGCTCCCTGACCTGCACTCAATTCATCGTGAAAGACCTCAGCCACCCCAGCAATGGACTGTTCTCTTTGTTGAGGTCAGGAAAGCGATTCCGCTTTCTGAAGACCAATACAGGGAAACTGAGGAGGAGCTTCTTCCCGCAGGCAATACAGTCTCTCAAGCAGTACACCACACAGGACTGATCCATTTTGCACATTGTCTCTGGACATTCTGGAGTCATCCACGGTCACTAGAGGTCACTGCACACCTGCACATTACTTACATTACTTATTCTAATTTATTTGATTTGATTTTATTTCCTTGATGCACATAAATCTCTTTAAATATGACACTTTCAGGCATATTTGCACCACTATTTATATTCAAATTCATTTCCACACAAAATTCCCATAAATTCTATATTGTCTATACTTGTACAGCTAGGTCTTTCTTATATTTTTCTTACATTTTTCTTATATTGTATATTTTGTATTGCATAGACATATTATTCTTTTATTAAATTAAATTTACTTTCTTTTATTTATTTTATTTTATTTATTATTAACAGTCTTTTATTTTAAGGTCGTCTAAGGATTTCACTGCATATCGTACTGCGCATGCCTGTGCACTATAAGCCCAATTAAGTTGGCAAAACTCAAAATATTTGAGGTAATCAGTTACATAAAATTTTTTAAGTAATGATGTTTCCAATTGTAATTAAACAGAACTATCAATTTTTGAGTTCGTTGAACTTGTGCAAAATTTTGCAGACCATCCAGCCCCGGAATCAAACCCAGGCCTTCGACATGGCAGGTGAAACACTTACCACTGCACCACAAGTGCTCTATAGATTTTACATTGGTGGAAGTTTTACTTAAGTTATTGTGACTTAAGTACTTATGATTACATAAAATGTCAAATTTGTTCAGCTAACTTGAAAAGTGTCATTTCTACAAACTCATGAATGCCAAAAAGTTCTGAATACTCAAAAAGGTCTATTAATTTGACCTAATTGCAATTATTTAAGTTAACAGTCCTCAATGTGTTTATTTACTTTGAGCATTAGGGGTTTACAGTGTGTATGTGACAATTAAAATTTGGATTTGAAATGTGAAAGAGTGGAAACCATCACTTCCTCCTTGTTTTCAGAGATGACTGATTGAATTTTTTTGCTTTTTTTAAATCTTAAAAAATGTGTCACATCGTTGTGAAAGTTTAACAAAATGTTTTTTTTTTCTTTTACTTAGTAATTTGTTCACTCCAGCTCCTTTACTTAATAATGATGGTAATATGTTTTTATGTTTTGGAGTGTGTATTAGTTATATTTTGTTGATTTATAATATTTTTCAGATTGTCTGGCTGTACATTGTTGGCACCTAGGCCCCTCCTCTCATGCTTATATACTGTATATATTTTTCTTCGCGGGGTTGTTGGTGGGGCTGGGGTTCGTTCTTCATACGTCACGAACTCAGTTAACTGGATTTGATTGTTGTGGATTTGTCCTGATCCTGGATTGTTTCGCTCTTCCAAGCAAATCTCGCACTTGTTGTCATAGCAACATGTCTGTAAGCTTAAACCTGCTCGGGAGCAGGTTTATTTCATTTAAACAGGATTATACACAGAGTTTTTCAAATTCCTCGTGTATTGCGTGATAGACAGGATCCTTTAGCACAGCATGACAATATACTTCTTACTAGACTTGTTCTTCTACTTCACTTTTACACTGTAAACCCGATTAAGTTGGCAAAATTCAAAATATTTGAGGTAATCAGTTACATCATTTTTTTTAAAGTAATGATGTTTCCAATTTTAAGTAAACAGAACTATCAATATTTGAGTTTGTTGAACTTGTTGCAATTAAAGTAAATTGAATCCAGCTCGGTAATCGAACCCGGGTCTTCCGCATGGCAGGCGAGACACCAACCACTGAGCCACCAGTGCGGTTTAGATTTAAACAAGTGGAACTTTGAGGTGACAGTTACTGTTACTTAAGTACTTATGATTACTTAAAATATCAAATTTGTTCAGCTAACTTTAAATTAATATGAATAGGATTTGAGAGTATATATACACACACACACACACACACACACACACACACACACACACACACACACACATACATACATACACATATAACATGTAACACGCAATAATCCTAGACAACTCAGTCCAGCGATACTAATCATCAACACCAGGTGTGTCGAAGAACCGAATTAGCCGCATCGTAATTAGCGCCATGATCTCATCTTAGATGCGTCAATTCATCTCGGATGTTTCAAGCGACGTACGAAGAGCGGACCCCTGGTCTTGCTGTGTGATGTTGTGGGGTGGGAGGTTGTGGGGTAATCTGGGGGTGCTGTTTGCTTTTAATCTTGCATTGTAAAAAAAAAAAATTCTATAATTCTAATTCAAATATTTCAGCATTTTCAGCAAATATTCAAGTAGTATTGGTTGTGGGCTCAATTACTGTAATTCTATTTCTCTAGGGTTTACTTAACCCAATTTCTTTTATTATTCAACAAAATGTCTCTTTCCATTACAACTGCTGATTTAGTTAATTATTTATAGTTAATAATAAATAGTGTCTCTAGTGTCAAATTGGTTAACATTTCTGTCAGTCAAAACAGGTATTAGACTGAGGTGTAGGTTCAAATGATTGTTTTTCCATAAAAAAAAATAAAAAAAAACGCAATGATTAAAACACACAAACATTACTTGAAAAACTTTATTTTTCCAAACAAATGAAAGTTAAAGCAGTGATTTGCAAAAACAACAAGAGAATAAAGGTGATATTTTGCTTAAAGGTCAGTAAAATACCTGGATACACCAGATGCTTATCAGTGTCTTACTGATTTCATTTTATTACGATATCAAAACCGTTTTTTTTAAAACAAGCAAAGATGAAGTGTGTCAGACACAAAAAAGAGTCTTTAGCAGCAAGAGGTTATTTCTAAAATGTTCCCAGGGACGTCCTCAATCATCTACGTAATCATTTGGAAGGCTTCATAGGTGTCCGTCCTGTATAGAGCATCGACCAGACCGAACATCACTCCCAGAACAACTTCAACAGCTTGTTCATGCTCTTCTTTTAGCTTTGAGCGGCCAACGCCATCCCTCTGACCCAATCTTCCACAGCAGCCCTCCGGTTAAAGAAACAAAATAATTCTTGTCAAGACAAAGATTAATACAATTAACATGATATCTCATTATGATACAAATAAATGATATTAATATACAGTAGATGAATATAGTATATGTGATGAATAAAAACTTATTAAAACTACATATAAAGTCTATATACATATAAAGCTCTTTACTTTCTGAACTAATCAACAGGACCACAGCTGAACACAGTTGAAAGTCAAATGGCTTCGTGTGTCCTTGAGAAGGTGATTTGATAAATATCTTAAATTATATATTTGTATTTGTATTTTTCAACTAATAGCAATATTTCTCTAGCAAACAACACTGTGGAAAATAAATTGGATTCTTAAATATTTTTTTAAAATACAGAGTCGAATGCAAAAACATATTTTTATGTAATTTTTAGTGCATTTATTGTTCTATAAATCAGAGGGATCCCCAAGTTCGCTGTGAAGTGTGAGTTACTTTTCTCCACTTTAATGCAGGATGCACAGGATAAAACCAAAGCAATCTTAAAACCAAGAATATTATTTTAATTTCCAGAGATCCATTCAGAGCTCGGCTTTATGTCTTCGTACATTGAAAAGATGCCAACATTGCTGTTGTTTATAACACAAATGTGATCTTTCAAATAACTTTAAATGACACATTTATTAACTAACACACTTTTAATTTCAAATCTTGATTATTGGGTAGAATAAAAATACGTTGGTGGTGAAAACAAAAAGAAAAAAAATTGCAGGTTGTTCAGCATTTACATTTAAGTTTACATTTGCGTCATTTGGCAGATGCCCTTATCCAGAGTAACTTTTATTTTATTTCCTTACACAAATGAGCAGGTGACGTTAGGGGCCTTGCTCAGTGGCCCAACAGTAGTTTCAAAACATCTTGCTTAGCAAATAATAACTAAACATATAAAATAACCATATATAAATAAACATATACAGTATGTATACCATTATGTGGTAGCACAGTAACATACTGTAGTCATTAGCACTGTGGCCTTGTGGGAGGGATGCCGGATTCTAGTGTAGTTCAAAAAAGACAAGCGGATATAAATCTCAAAATAGTTGTTTTTAGATGAAGGAACGCCTTTGTATAATAAAGCTGTTGCATTTCTTGTGCTTGAAATCAAAGTGGTCGCTTAAGTATGGTGTGGCGCTTTGCTCCAGGTAACCGAGGGAAAATCGAGCTCATAAGAATTCAATAGCATTTCGCTTTCAGCCTGGTCTGCATCACTGGCATCTGTTTTGATTTTGTATATTTTTAGATATTCTCAGGGAATATAATCAGTCATTACCAAACAAAGACCATTCAATTAAAATCTAACATCTATTCAGTTGTTTTTAAAGCTTCTGTGTATTTTTGTTCTTCCATACAACTCACCAGGCCCCAATCCAGCAAGGATAATAGACCCAAAAAGTGACGTGATACAATTGATATGGTGTGTAAATTAACAGTAGAAACTGATTGCACTTTGACATCAGGCCTATTACACTATAATGCAAGATTTCAGAGTGCGAGGACTCTATTGTTTTCCTAAGGATTACTTTTAGAGCCCAATCACTGACATGAGCCCTGTTGCGCCATGGTGAGGGATTCTAGGGATTATTTTTTAAATCATTTTTTTAAGGGCCCAGACAATATTACATCAGCCGTATTATGTCATAGTGTGTGAGGGCCCTTTTTTTCTTATATATATATATATATATATATATATATATTGGTCAAGTTTCTTCACTTTAATACAAAGTGCATGGAATAAAAGAATAAAAACTCAGTTTTGAAAAAAAAAAACATGCAACAAGATTCGGTAACTCCACCTTATTATTATTTTTTTTTTTTACAGTTTTGCCTACAGTATATTAACTAATTAAATAAATAAATAAATATTATTTTAATTTTCAGAGATCCATTCTGAGCTCAGGTTAATGTCTTTATACACAGAAAAAAGTACAACATTGCTGTTTTTTATTCAACATAGCTTCATTCAACATAAGTTTATTTTTTCTCTAACCTAATATTTTCTGGTTACGTATTTTCATTTACATTTACATCTGCATTTACCTTGGAAGACGCCCTTATCCAATGTGACTTACATTTCCCCTACAAAAACTATCAAACTGGAATTTATTTTTTTTGTTGTACAGGAAAACATGAATTGACAAAACACCTCTCATATTTCCTGTTATTTATTTGTTTTGGGCTATACTACACTGTACTACAAGTAAATTACAAATTTTACAGTGTATCTTACAGTAATATCTTACAGTTGTTCAAATTAATATGAAGAAATGGCAAAACTATAACTATAATAAATGTGTCCTTGTGTGTAGTTACATGGTAGTAATTATGTATTGTATATGTGGGGACCGGTTTGGATTTATGTTGTTTATTCTGTACTTCTGGAGTCCAGCCCCTCATGTAAACTATGAAAACTTTAACTTGTAACTCTGGAGGTTATCCAGTAAGAAAATATTATTTTGTGTAATAATTTTAGTGAAATTAACCAGATGCACATGAATAAATCGCAAACTTTTATATAGTATATACTGTGTGTGGCCGTGACGTGGCATGACACACCCACCCGCTATGTTCGAATGCGACGTAAACATGCAAGGAAACGCCGTCTTTTACTGTAGTTAGTGTGTCTGTTTGTGTAGGACGGAACCAGTTCCTGTGCGACTACACTGGACAAGATACAGGTAAGGTCGACGACTAGAACATAAATTAAGTGCACAGACACAGTAGGTAAATGAAGATGAATGAAATGAAGATAATGAATGGATTTTGGCGATAAATTAAGAGTATGCTCAACAGCAACAATGTGTTTTGCAGGTAAACGAAGGCTTTTACAGAATTCCTGTTTTCGCCGCCGGAGTTGATATGAACATGCAAGCTAACTCAGAAGCCACACCCAACAGGGGTAAAAAAAATAATAATCTACTGCAAATCTAATAAAAAGATTTACACAAATGTTTCCCATGAACAACCTGATAGAGAAATATTATCATGTGGCAATTTCCTCTATCCCAGAAGAGTTGGGGCGAGAGGAGGGGTACACCCTGCCAATCCACTGCAAGGAAGACGTACACACTCTCAAAATCAACCGGTGTACATCTTCGGACTGTGGGAGAGAAACGGAAGACCAGGAGGAAACCCAACAAGCACAGAGAGATCTTGCAGACTCATCACATAGAGATGAGAGGTGAGGTGCCGCCTCATTCTTCAAAACATTTTTCTATAAGGAGAAACATTTCACATACATCTCGATTGAGCCACTAGTCTGGAGCTTCGAGTAAGTGGGAGGTGGCAACCCAAAAGCACTGAGCTGTGTTTGAATTTCATCTGCACACAACTTTGGCACAGGATTTTGAAAATTGAAATGAAATCTGGTTAAAGAACCAGATTCTATCAGTCAGCACTCCTCATCACTCCTATCACTGTAGGAGATGTGCATTGTCCATCCTGTAAGAAATGAAAGAGCTTTATGTCCTGGAGGCTCCTGATTCAATGATTTCTCTGTTTAAGTACTGGTCGTCTTCAGCAGTGATGGAAATAACATTAATGCTATCACAGAGCGCATCACTACTTCTTGTAATGGGAGCAACAAAGTGAGGAAACATGAAAAGCAGAACCTTGTCTAGACTCTCTGAATCTTAGAGACCCATGGAATGAATGTTATGTTTTAACAACAACTATAACATAATCAAACATTTCAAATATTTTCAGCCATCAAAACTGATTGAAAAATTTAAACCTCCTAGTTTTCGGCTATACACTGATTAAAACATATAGTCACACAATGTACTTATTATATTAACTGATTGTTAGTGTATTTAAGTTAAAGTTGTTCCAGCTCACCTTTTCTCGTCTCTAGCGCATCAGGACGTGCAGCTACACTGACACTGCCACGTCTCGGTACGTGCAGTTACACTGACACTGGCACGTCTCGGTACGTGCAG
>JAAGKR010004555.1:24151-59845 GCA_011419295.1 Clarias macrocephalus
AGATGAAAACTCTGGGAAATGTGAAAGTAGGTGTAAGTTGTGAATTCTGTGCTTTTGAATGGGGTGAAGTTGAACTGCCTGCCTACACTTTGTTGCTGTGTAAATTACCTTCATAGAAACAGTTCCCTGATGGCGGTGGCCTCTTTGACACACTGCACACGTTGTTCAGGAACAGTCAGAGGAAAATGACAAAGAGTTAGAGGTGTTGATTCGGCCGCCAAATTCTCTAGATCTTAATTTTATCGAGCGATTGTGGGATGTGCTGGAGTAAAAAGTGCCAGAGCAACTTTTCACTACACATTAATATGAACCCGTTCAAGTCCATAGTTGATTGTTTTGAATTTAGGAGCTAAGTCAGAGTGCCATGCTGAGGCAGGAGACTCAGTGGAACTGATCGAGAGAGGCAGAGAGGTTACTACTCTCTCTCTCTCTCTCTCTCTCTCTCTCTGTCTCTCTCTCTCTCTCTCTCTCTCTCTCTCTCTCTCTCTTGTTAGCTACCTAGTAGGCAAAACACTGCAGGAACAACATGGGACTGTGTTTGCATGTCAGTACAGATTTGAAAGACGTTTGAAGACTCTGCACCGGGAAAGCTTGGGTGTATACACGCAGTGCAGTTCAAAGCCGTGTCAGCGTAACTCCAAGTACTGATGCACTAGAGATGAGATCACTGGGGAATGTGAAAGTCGGTGTGAGTTGTGAACTGAGCGTTCTTTTCTTTTGCATGAGGTGAACTTGAAGTCCGTGGAATGTTCTGGACTAAGAAGTGTAAGTTCAGACATCACCAGCGCTCGCTCAAAGTTCAGTTCACTACACTTTCAAATGCACCAGTTCTCATTCATAGTTCATAATTCTAAATTTGGAGTTAAGTCCAGAGCACCATGGCGTTGCAGGAGACTGAATTGGACTGATGGCAAAGAGGTTAATAGGTTCACTTAACACAAGGTGAATCAATGCTCTTTTCCTCTCTCTGTCTATGTCTCTCTCTCTCTTCCTCTCTCTCTTTCTTTCTTGCTTGCTTACTTGTTAGCTAGATAGGAAACAAATTGTATTTGCAATGTCAGGACAGAAGCCTGACAATATAATTCCAAGCGGTGTCAGTGTAACCCGAAGTACTGATGCACTAGAGATGGGAACCCTGGGGAATATGAAAGTTGTGAATTTTCCTCTGTGTTCTTTGTTGTTGCATGAGGTGAAGTTGAACTTTTGGCTCTGCCATTCATTTGGATGCTGCTTTGGGATGTACTGTACCACCTACAGTACCTAAACATTGTTGCTGACCAAGTTTCACCCCTTCATGGAAACAGTCGCCTCTTTCAGCAGGATAAGGCACACTGACACACTGCACACATTGTTCTGGAACAGTTTAAGGAGCATGACAAAGAGTTAGAGGTGCTTACTTAAAATACTCCTGAACAATGTGTGCAGTGTGTCAGTGTGTCTTATCCTGCCTTACCAGGGAACTGTTTCCATGAAGGGGTGTAACTTGGTCAGCAACAATGTTAAGCCAGGCAGTACGTGTTTAGGTATCATCCAGATGGTCAGGACCAAAGGTTTCCCAGCAGAGCTTTGGGCACAGCAAACTATGACGTGACCAACCTCAGAGGCTGGACAGTGAGCGCTGTACAATGTGACTATTTTGAATTAGTTTGAATAACTTCACCTCATGCAAAAGCAAAGAACGCAGTGGAAAGTTCACAACTCACACATACTTTTACGTTTCCCTAAATTCTGTTCAAGCCCATGTTTACAGTCTATACTACACTATACAGCAGTAACACAAACACAACGTCATTGTACCTTTTGGCTCCTAATGAATTTTAGAAATGTCACTAATTCTTTAGTTTTCTCTCTTTTTTTCTTATACTTTTACTCGTCTTCTCATCTGACTTTTCTCTTTGGTTTATGTTGTTTGCTGGATGTCGGCTCTATGCTACTCGACAATGTTTCCCTTTCTGCCTGTTTAACACACCTTCATTTCTGTCCAACCTCATCTATAGAAACCAAAGCACTTGCTGGTTAGGGAAGCATTATTGGCAGTATTGTGTGCGTCACTATTTCTTGCAGTGCTGGTAACAAAGTGAGGAAACATGAAAAGCAGAACCTTGTCTAGACTCTCTAAATCTTAGAGACCCATGGAATGAATGTCATGTTTTAACAACAACTATAACATAATCAAACATTTCAAATATTTTCAGCCATCAAAAATGATTGAAAAATTTAAACCTCCTAGTTTTTGGCTATAAACTGAAGTAAACATACAGTACAGTCACACAATGTACTTATGGCATCAAAATAAATACATGATTGTTAGTGTATTTAAGTTAAAGTTGTTCCAGCTCACCTTTTCTCGTCTCTAGTCTCAGGACGTGGAGTTACACTGACACGGTCTCGGGACGTGCAGCTACACTGACACAGTCTCGGGACGTGCAGCTACACTGACACAGTCTCGGGACGTGCAGCTACACTGACACTGCCTTGGTCGTCATTGCGAGTATACACCCAAACTCTGTCGTCCCAATTCAAATGCCATCACAACTGACATGCAAACACAATCCACATCGTGCCTTCAGTGGTTTTGCTCTCCCTCGACATGGCAAACCAACGAGTGTCGAGCGCCATGAGCGAGGAGAGACAGAGAGAGAGAAATAGAGAGAGAGAGACAGAGCCAGACAGAGAGAGAGAGAGAGAGAGACAGAGCCAGACAGAGACAGAGAGAGAGAGAGACAGAGCCAGACAGAGAGAGAGAGCAGTGATTCACCCTGTGCTAAGTGAATCTAGTAACCTCTCTGCCTCTCTCCATCAGTAATACTAGGCCTGCTGCAGTGGTGCTCTGATCTTAGCTCAAATAATTATGAACTATGAATGCGAGCGAGTTTATTTAATTGTTTTGTGGACAGAACTTTGAGCTCTTGCAGTGTAAACTTGCGCAGCACTGCCACAATGGATCAGACTTCAGCACATCAGCACATCCCATAGACACTTGTTCAGACTAAGATCTGTAGCCAACACCTAGAGTTTTTTTCATTTTTCTCAAACTGTTCCTGAACAATGTGCGCAGTGTGTTGCTGAATGAGGCCACCACAGAACATAAAGACCATTTTATTAGAAATAATTGTGCTCCTTTGCATTCACACAGTTCGCTAATCAACAATTCATGTGGCTTCAGCACAATTAATAAAATCAGGCATATAATGTATATCAAAAGAAGATGAAATGACTTTATTCTTTTAATTCTTTAATATTGCTAACATTACAACCCACATTCCCGCTAACACATCAAAATCAAGACGTTGCACATTTTTCTGCATTTTGTACTTTTTTTTTTTTTTGCACATTCTGTAAAATGAGGACTAACTTCAGGCCACAGACAATCACACTGCTGCTGACACACATCTCATATCATCTCCATGTTTCAAATCATACTACTGCTGCTGTCATACCCTGACAATATATTTACACTTTTATGCTGTTATACTTTTCTACTTCAGTTTCAGTTTTAAATTCTGCTTTGAAAATTTTTATTTTAATGAAATTTTATTATAGTACTAAATTTCCAGCTTTAAAATATTTAGTCTGTAGTGAAATGATGATTATTATTATTATTATTATTATTATTATTATTATTATTATTATTAATAATAATAATAATAATAATAATAATAATAAGAGTAGTAGTATTTTATGCATAGAAATAATTTTAATTACCCATTTCTTAAATGCTTAATATTTTATGCACAGAGACTGTATAGTGCAGCAGTCAGGAGTGCATTAGCAAAAAATGAGCAAAGCAACCGTGAATATAAATAGGCGTTAGAGACATGTTGGTAGATGCAGTTGCAGGTAAGCAGAAAAGTAATAATCAAGCAACTAGACAGAACATTATAGCAGTCAGAGTCAGTAAACAAGCAACAGGTCTGCAAACATATTTTGGTATAATTACAACATTATGTAAGCTACTGAAATGAGATTATTGAATATAATATGAATTTAAAATGAAGTAATTTCATCTGCTGCAAAAAGAATAATCCTTTCTGTTCTTTAATCTTTTCCAGAAACGAATCACTGCAGAAAGATTCCCGGTTCTTTATTCTTTTCCGGAACTGTATCACAACGAAAGATTTCTGGCTTTTCTGGATCCCAAAGCAGCTGCCCATGAAAGAGGTTTCACGGGTTGTCCTGAAAAGAAATGATAAAGTTAAAGGAAAGTTTTTGAAAATGTTTCAGAATTCTAAAGTTAAAAATTCAGTGAAGGAGACGTATAGACAGCATGCATTCGCCTTCATCAAATTAAAAGAAGAACTAAATTTGAGTCCTAAATTAATTGGACCATTTCTCCCTGAAGAAGGTTCCCACAGTGAAGACTACATTATTAAAGAAATTGAAAACATGATCCAAACACAGGAAATTCATAATGTTTCAGAAATTTGGATTTATACAGTAAATAGTCCTTGTATAGGGAGACAGAACCACAACCCCTGCATGTATAACTTAATCTGTTTATCATCCAAATTACAACAACAGTATGGGATTAAAATGTACATCGGATTCACTACATTTTATGTTTTTATCAAAAACATAAAAAAATTGGAAGATTGTTGGATTAAACTTTGCAAATCAGTTCAGTTTTCTGCTCATTTCAATGATCTGAGCATTTCCTCAAAAAATGTTCCCAAAAAAATAAGGCAATCAGCTTATAAAAACATGGAAAACTTTCTTTCTGAATGTTCAGGCGTGAAACAGACTTATGAAGAGTGGCGACAGACAAAAATAAATACAACAGAAAAGCTTGTATCAAGTCTACAAGTGAGCGCTGCCAAGGGTATAATTGATGATATTGAATCAGCATATAATATGTGGTGGGACAGAACTTTAGATAAAAACCTGAGTGACAGTTTTAGCCAAACGGTAGTCCTGCTCTATCTAAGAGAGATCCAGCGCTTTGAAAATCCCCCTGTGTTTTTCCAGACTGAACCTTATAAAAAAATCAAAACAGCACGGCCCTCTTGACTTACTCATCAACCTACTGTATCCATTCTGTCCTGCTCAAGAATAGAGGAGGAACAAAGGCTGTGATGCTCCCAGGCTCAAGTATCCACTCTACTGAAGCCATGTAACTCCCAGACCTTTAGTGGGACTCAGCAATGAGAACATGTCCAGGATAGTGTCTTGCTATTAATTGGTGTTATTATATTATTATTATTTTATTAAAACAACAAAATGCTGCCTACAAAACTATTTTATTGCTGTCTATGATTGTGTATAATAATAAAGCAGAAAAAAGAAGAAGAGAAGACTTCTGTTTGCACTTAAAAACTCCTGCACACCAGTAATCTGCTCCCGGAGATCGAAGCTATAGGGTTCTCAGCTTGTTCCTAGTACAGACGCAGAGAGAGCGGCAATAGAAATAACATGTCATTCAGCAACCACAGCATGCTTAGCAATACACTTGTTTTGTTTTGTCTGACTAAGTTGTGCATTGTGTAAGTTTTCTATGTTATATTCGAAAGTGTCTTTACTATTGGAGATTGTATAAAAGGCCACAACTGTATTTTGTCACATACTGTACATAGGATTGTACTGTGATTCTAGGACGCTTTCAATGGCTGTTTGTTTCATTTAAATGTTTTGCTTAATGTTTAATTTTTTTGCTCTTGATTTCTGTTATAAGTAACCCTTAATAAATGGACTACCTCCCATTGTGAGGATAGTAGCAGCATTTCTGTTCCTTCTTACTTTTCATGATTTTTGCTTGAATTCAACTGTGTTGATCCCAAAGAAAAGATTCTGCCTTTTGTTGATGAGTTAAATTTTTCTGCACTGCTTTGCGACACATGTCTGACACTAGCCACTCGGCAATTTTGACTAAATGATTAAAGTTGAATATGGTGAGCTGAAATAAAATGTACTTGACCTAGATTTACAAGCCCATGTTACAAGTCACATTTCCATGACATTGTCATGACTTCTCCAGGACTTCAGACAAAATTGGTAAAAGATAGAAAATGAAAAGGTTTATTCCATTCATTTAGGATGAAGTACACATCCACCGTGTTATCTGATTATCACTGTATGACACCCATAAAAAACATGTGCTTTGTGCAGAAGAAACAGCTGTAATAATCCTGCAGCCATCCTTTGGATATCAATAACACTTTCATTGCAATGAAGTAGGAGCTTCTCTTTGTGGAGGACTACACCAGGTAAACTCAGCTAAACCGGATCACTAACATGGTTTTGCATCATGTAAAGTTGCTCAAGTTCATCACAAAATCAACAAATAAAAACTGTAAAGCACAATCTGCACTCATATTACATGCCTAATTAACTTCACAACTTATTTAATTATTTTTATAAGAAACTAGCATAAGTCCCATTGATGGGAAAAGAGTTTGTAGAAATAGGCAAAAAGTAAAGCTAAATACTCTGTTCAGCTTTAATCTAATTATTATTTCAGGGTGAAGCCTTTCTGTCCAGCAGAACTCATTATACTCTCACTCATCTTCTACACCGCCTTATCCTGTGTACAGGGTTGCGCGCACAAACACACACACACTACAGACAATTTGGAAATTACAATTAGCCTAATCTCCATGTCTTAGGACTGCCGGACGAAACCGGAGAACCCAGAGGAAACCCACCAAGCACAGGGAGAACATGCAAACTCCATGCACACAGACCCCAGGGTGGGAATCAAACCCTGGAGGTAGGTCCAAGGTCAACAGTGCTAACCACAAAGCCACTATGCCGCCTCTTATTTACGCTTATTAATACAAAGAAACTAAATGTGGTAAGGTTGAACATCTTACACCTTGTTACCAGTAAGTTATATTTCTTTTTTTGTCAGCCAAATACACTCCCTGTTCACACTCCCTCTCTCAGAGAGTGAATCACAGATGAGAAATTAACAAAAGTACATTGGATGGAAAAAGTAGATCATACTGTATAAAGATAAAATAAATATATAAAGATATAAAGTTTTGTCTTAAAACGACTCCAGCGCATTAAAATTCACTTATACCACTTCAGCGCTGTTATTTCAGCCAAAGTGAAAATATGAACTAATCACAGTAAAAATATTCAGTTTATTTTTTAATTAAACTGAATATTTTGAATATTAATAATATTCATATCTATGAATATGAACCACACATATTGGGTTGTACCATTTAACCCAGAATTCTGGAATGTTCATTTGATCCAACAAGTGGGTTAAACTCTTGCTGGGTTAAATGTCAAAGTGCTGGGTTATTTTATTTGACCCAACCAGTGGGTAAAATTGACACTCTTGCTGGGTTGACACATTCCATTAAATTTTTTTATCTTCAAAAAAGACCCAAAATGTACACAACTTCGCATAATGTAAATAGATTGTCACAGAATAAGAAAATGTGAATAACTCAATTTTGACAAAAATGTCAGACAAGACCATATAATCCCAAGGTGACCATTTGTTAAATATAAAATAAATGTAACATACTCTGTAAAACAATATTTTTTTTTGCATTTTTTGCATTTAATACAATGTTTAAACACTTTTTATATAGAAGTTTTCAATACAAATCTTATAATGCCCACATGACACAAACACTCCCCAACTTAATATTTTAACTATTAGTTATTTAACTATTACTATTGCATTTCCTTCAAAAATGACATTATAAAAAAAAAGATAAAACTTTTTAAAAATATTATTGATTAAATGTGTGGTGAAAAAACTGATGAGTACTCGTGTCCATCAATCTGATCTACAGTATGCTGGAGAAACTCGCAGGTGGGAAGACACGGCTTTGTCAAAGAGAAAAAAACTTTAAAACAAGCATCAACAGCTTCCACCAAAGAGTCTGTCTCAATAGCATCGATTCCAACAATGGGAAAGTTCTGTCAGGTCCCTCTTGTCTCATCCCCAAGGAACAAAACATGGAACACTGCTCCAGTCATCTCCATATTTTGCAGATATCATCCTCATCATGTTGGTCTCCATCTGTGAATAACACACCATCACTTAGTGTTGAAATTTAACTAACGTTTATGTCAAGCATTTTTGTTAAGGACGTACAACTACGTATGGATTTATTGTAATAAAATGTTTTTTTTCTCTTGTCAATACACAAAAACACATAATGTGAACATGAATTTCTGACTAATTTACCTCACTATTTAACATGTGAGGGATAACAGGATACGGCGCTCCATCTGGATCAAAATTCTCTACAAACCCTAGATGAATATGATATTTAAGTAATGAATTTACAACTTATAATAAATATTTAATAAGGATTAAAAGCTTGTTTTAAACAATGACTTAACAATGATGCATTAATAATAAAAAACAGGGTAAGAAAAAACATTAAGCCCACACCACTATATCAAAGCATTTAATTTTAACAATAAAATATGCTTGCTCCTCCCACAACTTACTAAAAAATAAGTAAAAATTCACATTAACTTACCATAAAATACTGAGTGCGCTGAGCCTGATCCAGTCAGAACTGAAGAATCCAGAAAGTTCTCCAAAGAATAAAACGACTGCTGGGTCAAAATAACACAACCAGATTTTTTTTTTTTTTAAACAGACAGAAACAGAAGACATATTAAGTCTGTCATTAAACATATCCCAATAGCTTTTTCTTAGAACTATTAAAAATTACATTTAAGATTACATTTAGATTTAGTAAATGTAGTTTTTTTTTTGTGTGTGTGTGTGTGTGTGCTACAAATGAACTTTTCTCATAAAATACACTATAGTCGACTGTTGGCACAGAATATTAAAACATGACCCCACCCCCACCCCCATATCATAGTACGTCTAAAAAGGTGGAAAAGCGAATAAACATGAAAAAAAAGCTTGCTACACTACAACATTTAAAATGTAGGTAAAAATTTATATAAACTTAGAATAAAATCCTGGCAACATTAAGTGGCCTCGTGCCCCTCGCGTCAGAAGTGAAGAATCCAGAAAGTTCCTCATGCTGTATCTCAATTCCAAGACCGCAAAGAGCGGGCTTGACTTGGAAGTGCACACTCGAGGGTTTGAGGACACTGGGTATAGTGCAAATAGAACGCAGCATACAGGATGCGTCACACAACCGCGATATATTATACTATAACCGTATTATACCAAAGATTACCTGTTAGAAATACACAAAATGAAATAAATCCCCTGGTTTAATTACGACAGTGACACCACAGCCAGCGGTAGTTTTCAGAAGTTTCTGCCAAGAGGAGGCTATGTTGGGCGGCTATACGAACGCGGAGCACCCGTAATGCCTGGAGCTCAAATCTCCGAAATCGTTGGGGCACTTTTTTAAATAGACGCTATCTTTAATAACCGATTTTTTTTTTATTAATCGGATGTTTTGAGCTGTACACACATACATTCTCGCTTAAACAACTCTTAAAACTACACTTTGTGACACAATAACAGGAATATTTAAAACACTTTGCAGGCTGTCGTTTGGAGAAATAAAGAATAAACAAGTTGTTGGGTCAAAATAACCCAACCAGGTGTTCATTTGTAAATGACCCACTACATCTCATTTGACCCAGCGTTACCCAACCCAACAATGCGTTTAAAGTCCCCGAAATAACCCAGAATTTTGACCCAGCATGAACAACCCAACAATGTGTTTACAGAAACAACCCAGCATTTTTTAGAGTGTAGGGGATTTTTTTTTCTTTTTTTGAGTTTTGAGACTGACACAAATATTAGTTTTCACAAAGTTTGCTGCTAAACTGCTTTTAAATCTTTGTTTCAGTTGTTTCTGTGATGTACTGAAATATAATTACAAGCACTTCATACGTTTCAAAGGCTTTTAACGACAATTCCATGACATTTATGCAAAGAGTCAGTATTTGCAGTGTTGGGCTTCTTTTTCAGGACCTCTGCAATTCGACTGGGCTGCTCTCAATCAACTTCTGGGCCAAATCCTGACTGATAGCAACCCATTCTTTCATAATCACTTCTTGGAGTTTGTCAGAATTAGTGGGTTTTTGTTTGTCCACCCGCCTCTTGGGGATTGACCACAAGTTCTCAATGGGATTAAGATCTGGGGAGTTTCCAGGCCATGGAGCCAAAATTTCAATGTTTTGGTCCCCGAGCCACTTAGTTATCACTTTTGCCTTATGGCTCGGTGCTCCATCGTGCTGGAAAATGCCTTGTTCTTCACCAAACTGTTGTTGGATTGTTGGAAGAAGTTGCTGTTGGAGGGTGTTTTTGTACCATTCTTTATTCATGGCTGTGTTTTGGGGCAATATTGTGAGTGAGCCCACTGCCTTGGATGAGAAGCAACCCCACACATGAATGGTCTCAGGATGCTTTACTGTTGGCATGACACAGGACTGATGGTAGCGTCACCTTTTCTTCTCCGGACAAGCCTTTTTCCAGATGCCCCAAACAATCAGAAAGAGGCTTCATCCGAGAATATGACACTGCCCCAGTCCTCAGCAGTCCATTCGCCAGACTTTTTGCAGAAGACCAATCTGTCCCTGATGTTTTTTTTGGAGAGAAGTGGCTTCTTTGCTGCCCTTCTTGATCCTAGGCCTTCTTCCAAAAGTCTTGGCCTCACTGTGTGTGCAGATGGTCTCACACCTGCCTGCTGCCATTACTGAGCAGCTCTGCACTGATGGCACTCGGATCCCGCAGCTGAGTCCTCTTTAGGAGACGATCCTGGCGCTTGCTGGCCTTTCTTGGACGCCCTGAAGCCTTCTTAAGAAGAATTGAACCTCTTTCCTTAAAGTTCTTGATGATCCTATAAATTGTTGATTTAGGTGCCTTAATCTTAGTAGCCACAATATCCTTGCCGGTGAAGCCATTTTTATGTAACGCAATGATGACTGCATGCGTTTCTTTGCAGGTCACCATGGTTAACAATGAAAGAACAATGATTTCAAGCATCACCCTCCTTTTAACATGTCAAGTCTGCCATTCTAACCCAATCAGCCTGACATAATGATCTCCAGCCTTGTGCTCGTCAACATTCTCACCTGAGTTAACAAGACGATTACTGAAATTATCTCAGCAGGTCCTTTAATGACAGCAATGAAATGCAGTGGAAAGTTTTTTTCGGGATTAAGTTAATTTTCATGGCAAAGAAGGACTATGCAATTCATCTGATCACTCTTCATAACATTCTGGAGTATATGCAAATTGCTATTATAAAAACTTAAGCAGCAACTTTTCCAATTTCCAATATTTATGTAATTCTCAAAACTTTTGGCCACGACTGTACAGTTTATAAAAACTTTATTCTTTCAAATCTAGACAAAGTTAAAACAGTAATTTGTAACTGTATAACACAAGTGAATGCAACTTGTATTTTGCTTAAAGGTCAGTAAAATATAGTACATGGATAATACCAGCTGCTTATCATTCTCTATCTGTTTTTTAAATATATATATTAAAGTATCCATTTTTAAAAACTATCAGAGATGGAACAGTGTAAGTCTTTGTTTCCCCCAATGTGTAGACCTGACCAAACATCATCCTAAAACTGGTGCACAGTCACCCAGGCCCTCAAGCACTCCAGGTTGTTCATGCTTCTCCAGTAGCTCCAAAAGGCCAGCCATCACCCAAGAGAAAACTAGAGAATTTATTAAAGAGAAACATAAATAAACTTGACAGAATGTCTATTTTGTATGGAAAAATAAAAGACATTAATAAGCATATAGACCACCAGAGTGTGTAAAATCAGGAATTCTGGAATGGTATTCTGGTAGTCCAGACTTGGTAAACAGATGATTAAGTTACCTAAAGTCACATCTGATCACTGCTGGCACTGCAAAACGGCCAATAAAAATCATTAAATAAACTGGGAACTAAACTTTAAATTAACTGAAATTTTATTTAGAAAAGTTACCATTTACCCTGAATAAAAAGTCAATTAAACTATCATCTTCATCTCCATACTGCAGTCTGGAGTAAGTTGCTCGCTTCTGTTAACGTCTTCTTGAGAACAAAGCACCATCTAGTGGTGGCCATTGGTAAATGAACAAATATGGCTTCGATGGGCGTGTTTACTTTTAAATCTTGACACGTGTTCTGGCAGGAGAAGGAGGGGGGATTCACGTCAGCCACACATCAGCCATACGCCAGCCATATGCCATTCACATGCCAGTTGCTACATCTGTATGTGAGTCCTCTGCCCGAGACTGATGGAAAGCACGGACCCACACAAGGTCGCCCACATTGTACGTGACAGCCCATCGTCTGAGGTTGTAATACTTCCCCTGGCACTCCTGGGCGTGGGCTACGTTGCTCCGGATGACCTGGAAAAGAGCTTCCTGACCCTCCACTGTGGCATAGGCAGGATGGTCAGGTGAGATGTTTCGATGCAGCATTCTCTCCAATGGTCCCTTTATTTTGTGTCCCAGTGCCACCTTCGCTGGGGTGAAACCAGTGATTTCCTGCCAGGCCGTATTGATGGCAAACCGGAACTCAGGAAGCCATTGGTCCCACTGCTTGTGGTTTCCTTTGACGAACGCAGCGATCATGAACTTCAATGTCCGATTAGTTTGTTCCGTGATGTTGGTCTGTGGATGGTATGGCATGGTGAGCTTTTGGGTCACGACCCAGTGTCGGCAGATGGTGTTTAGTAGCTGGGAAGTGAACTGCGGACCCATGTCGAAAGCCAGGTAGGCTGGTGTAGTTGTGATGTTGGCGATGTTGTGAGCTTTGGCTGTTCTCAGAGGAAACAACTCGACCCACTTGCTGCAGTAATCCACGACCACCAGCAGATGTTCATTGAGCCGGGATGAACGTGGAAAAGGACCCATGAGATCTACTCCTAACATGAAACCAGTTTCCACCACAGGTGTGCTTTGTAGTAGACCTGCCAGCTTACTTATATGGGGTTTGTATTTCTGACAGGTAACACAGTTCTTACAATATTCCCAGACATGTCGGCGTATCTCTGGCCAGTAGGCAACCTCCAGCAGCCTCCTCAGGGTCTTTATCCGCCCTAGATGACCGCTGACAGGGTTGTCGTGAGCGTACTACAGATATTGAGGTCGCAGAGGTGTTGGGAAGACCAGATGGAGGAGACTATGTCCATCTTGTTTGGGGATCTGACGATAGAGGAATTGGTTTATTATACAATAATGTATTTTTTTAACGACAGGAGCTAACCTTGCTTTTTCCCACAATGTGTGGAGTGCCTCATCCACCTTCTGGGCCTTCTCCAGCTTCTCCTAGTCGCAGGGCAGACCCCACTGCAGATCACTGCCTCTGTGCACTGCCAGATGGGCGTTCGTAGTCTCTTCCTCTCAGCGTCGTGACAGGGAATCAGGAACGATTCCCTGTCACGTACTGAACTACGAACTCAAATGCCTGCAGCCTGAGTACCCATCGAGTTAGGCGTGAGGAGGGGTTCAGCTGATTAAAAACCCAGGTCAAAGCAGCATGGTCTGTGATGATGGTAAATGCCCTCCAGATACTGACGCCACTTCTCCACTGCCCACACCACAGCATTCTTTCTCCAATGCTGAATATCTGCTTTCAGCTCTATGGAGGCGTAAGCGATCATATGTGATCCTGAGTGAGTACTGCTCCCAGGCCTATGTTGCTGGCATCCGTCTGCACCTTGAAGGGGCGGCTGAAGTCTGGAGCTGTTAAAACCAGTGTGTTTTGCAGAGCCACTCTCAGATCTACGAAGGCTGACTGGCAGGTGAGAAGTGGTGTCCTTTAAACAACAATGTCATCAATGTAGACAAAGCAATACTTTCCTATGGCTTCAGCCAAAAAGTCACAAGTCTCTGAAAAGAAGTCACAAGTCTCTGAAAAGATGCCCCTGCGTTTTTCAGGCCAAAGGGAAGATGGAGGAACTCCTTTGTGATGAACGCTGTTTTAGGAATGCTGTCCAGATGCATCTCCACCTGCCAGTACCCACTTCGTGGGTCTAATGAGCTAAACACTGTAGCCCTGTAGAGTGCCTCCAAGATTTCGTGGACCTGGGGCATAGGGGAGCCATCCAGTGGTGTTTTGCTGTTGAGGGCTCTAAAGTCCACACAAAAACGGGTCCCTTTTGCCCACCAGCACGACCGGAGCACCCCATGGCGAGGTCTCTTAATCAGTACACCACACAGTACTGATCCATTTTGCACCTTCACACGTGTTTCCTGCACTCACTCTGGACATTCTGGACACTAGAGGACATCTCACACCTGCACATTCATGGACATTACTTATTCTATTCTATTTTATTCCCCCAACTCCTCCCCCCCCCGTTTCTTCGTGTTCTTTAATTAAAATAACTCTCAGTACAGTCTTAGGATGTATGTCTTTTTTATTTCTTTTCCTCATGCATGCCCTTCCTCTTTTCAGCTTATTCCTTTTCATATAGAACACATAACACTGAACACACTGCCCTCTAGTGGCTTCCTAGAGTAACAGGTACAATCACTTGATATCGTCACATCCCCCTTTCTTGAAATAAACAAGTAACTTAGTATTTTTTATAAAACACCTTGACTTGCGCTTAGAATAACATTTTAACTCAGTGTCTATATTTAAACTGTTGAACAGTCAATACAAATTAACTACAAACATTAACATTTACGCTTTCAGCAGTTACTTCCAGTTTTAATCTATCACGCTTTTTTATTTTTCTTGTAGATGTACAAGTGTAAATGCTTGATTGTCTGGTATTTGTGTTTCGTTGCTTGAATCAGTGTTACAGTCATTTGTTGTGGACAATGCAGTTAATTCAGATGTTGCATTGCATTGATTCAGGTCTTCCCTTTTCTTTTTCAGTCCTTAACAGATCACGTCTGTTCCGTCTGAAGATTTGTCCATCACTTGTTTTCACAGTATATGATCTTGGAGCTACTTCTTGCATGACTGTGGCTTTCTTGCTCCAGTTCTCATCATCTTTGAGTCGGACAGCATCCTACCTCACCAATGGTTGTAGACGCTTTGCAGCCCTGTCATAGTAGAACTTCTGTCTGTCCCTCAGTCGCTTTAGTTTCTGCTTCATTTTCACATTTCCCTTCCGTTTGGCACAAGACGGCAACGTAGTGCGAAGTTTCATCAACATCTCTAATGGAGAGGTTCTATAATTAAGCAGAGCAAGTTACGGATAAGACTTACTGTCAGCAGCCTTTTTTAGAAGTTGCTTAAGAATGTGAACTCCTTTCTCAGCTTTGCCAATTGACTGAGCATATTCTGGACTTGAAGTGACATGCTTGAAGTCATATTACACTGAAAAGTCTTGCCACTCTTTGCTACTGAAACATGGACCATTATCACTGATGACAGTCTGTGGTATGCCATGTCTTGCAAAAATTTATTTTGCATGTGTTATTACACATTTTGATGACATGTTCGAGAGTAAGGCCAATTCTGGGTAATTTGAATAGTAACCAATCACCACTAGAGAGTTATTGCACTTCAGATGGAAAAGATCCATTCCAACTTTCTCCCATGGTGATGTTGGTAAGTCCGGTATTATCATTGGCTCCTTAGTTTGATTGTTTCTGTATTTTTTACGTGTCACACTGTCTCACCATCTTTTCGATGTCTTTGTTTATTCCAGGCCAAAAGAACGTCTCTCTCGCTCTCCTCTTACATTTTTCAAAGCCGAGTTGACCTTCATGAGTTCTGTGTAGTATGTCTTGTCTCAGGCTTTGATGAATGACGATTCTGTTTTGTTTCAGAAGAATTCCATCCCCCATATATAGATCACGTCTGATGTCATGAATATATGGAGATGAACTTTTCAACCAACCATTATACATGTTGTCAATGACAGTTTGTAACTCATCATCTTTCCTGGTTTCTTCAGCTATTTGCTTCAACTTTGCATCTGACACTGGAAACGCTGTGCGCACCAAATTCACATGAATCTCAACATCTTCTTCTGTTGTACTCTCACTATTTTGTGTAGATGCTCATGAGATGGTATCTGCAGGCACTAAGTATTTGCCAGGCGTATATACCAAATTGAAATCATACATCTGCAATTTCATCATCAGTCTTTGAATTCTCGGTGTCATTTCACTTAGATTCTTTTTTATTATTGCAATTAATGGACAATGATCAGTCTCTACAGTAAAGGTGGGAAGGCCATATACGTATTTACAAAATTTCTCCAGGCTGAAGACTAATCCCAAGCACTTTTAATCAATTTGTGTATATCGACACTCGGAGTCAGTCATGGATCTGCTTGCATATGCTACTGGCTTCCAGATCTCATCATCAGCTTGCAATAAAACTGTACCAAGACCATTCTTGGAGTCATCTGTGGACACTTTAGTTTTCTTGGTTGGAGCAAAGAACTGCAATACAGGTCAATGTTATTTTTAACTGTTGCCATTCTCTCTCATGTTTGTCTGTCCATACAAAGTCTGTTGTTTTTTACAGAAGTTCTCGCAGACATGATGTTTTTGAAGAAAGATTCGGAATAACCCTTCCTATATAATTCAGCATGCCCATGATGTGCTGTACTCCTGTCCTGTCTGTTGGACATTTCATTTTCAGGATGGCATTTATCTTTTCACTATCAGGCTGTATTCCTTGACTTGACAATTTGTCCCCAATAAATAGAAGTTCTTGCACACCAAACTGACATTTATCTTTGTTTAGCTTCAGTCCGCTTGCTCTGATCTTCTGCAGCACTTTGGTTAGTCTACTGTTGTGCTCTTGAAGTGAAGATCCCCAAATGATGATATCATCAATGTACGCTCTGACTCCTTCAAGCCCTTCAATAATGTTGACTCCATCACTCTGTGAAAGATTTCTGATATTATTCCAAATGACATTCTAAGGAAGGAATATCTACCAAACGGAGTACCAAAGGTACAGTACTTTGTGCTGTCCTCGTCCAGACTTATCTGCCAAAATCCTTGTGCGGCATCAACCTTCATGAAATATTTGGCATTTCTTCACGTTTTGGTATTTGATAGTGCTCACGCTTTATGTTATCATTCAGATCCATACACACCCTTAAATCTCCATTATTTCTCTTCCCACACACCATGGAGTTTACCAAGTCAGTTGGTTCATGAATTCTTTTGATTACTCCTAGTGTTATCATCCTGTCTAATTCTTTTTTTTTAGACGATCTTTGAGCGGAGCTGGAATTCGGCGTGCAGGATGCCCTACAGCCTGTGCATTTTCTTTCAGCTGGATCTTGTAAACATAAGGCAGAACACCAAAGCCTTTAAGAACATCTTCAAAACTCTGCATTCTGCATGTCATCCACAGAGTTACTTGTAGTCACAGCTGAATTGCCATGGTTGATGTTGTACACCCTTTTGACCAGATTTAAAGTTTCACAGGCCTTGTCACCAAGCAGGGACTCCAGTTCCTCAGCAACAACGGAGAAGAGTAGGTGATGCACTTTGTCTTTTACTGTTACTTTCAGTCTGCATATGCCTAAAGAGTCAATGCTTTTTTTCATTGTAATCCTTGAGAAGTATTGGCTTCTTCTTGATTTTTGGCTTTTCTGTCATATTTGACAGAATGTCTGACGTGCTTAATAAGTTTGCTTTAGCACCAGTCTCCAGCTTGAGAGTGACCAGGGCTCCATTTATCTGTAGTGGTGCCACCCATTTGTCATTTTTGATAGCATCCTCTTGATTCTGTGCATTAACTGATAGCTGTCTACATCCAGTGTTCTCAGATTCCTGCAGGTTTTCACTGGTTACCATACCGACAAACAACGTATCACTCAAATCAGTTTTTTCTATCATCTTGACAGATCTGCCTTTTTGTTTCATTTTTCCTTTGGTAAAACATTGTTTTGCAAAGTGATTTTTACCATTACACTTCGCACAATGTTTCCCAAAAGCTGGAGATTGCTTAGGCTGATGATCAGTACCATATCGTTTGCAACTGTAGACGCCATCCTTCTGTTTTGCTGCTCTAAACATGCGTCTCTTCTCTTTAAAGGGTATCGCACCAATTGCAGGATCTGTATTTGAAGGCATGGTTTTTGGCATTATTTTCCCAAATGTTTTCACATGAAGTTGAGCAAGTTCACTAGCTTGACAAATTTTTATTGCTTCTTGCAAAGTGAGCTCTGTTTCTTTCAGTAAGCGTTGTCTGGGTTTTGCATCACCAATCCCAAACACAATCTGATCTCTTATCATTGAGTCACTTAGCTGGTCAAAATTGCATATCTTGGCCTTGAATCTCAGGTCAGTCAGGAAATTATCAAATGTTTCCTGCGGCTGCTGCACAGGTGAATGAAACACGTATCTTTCATAAGTTGTATTCTTTTTGGGCGAACAATGAGCAGTAAATTTAGCAATCGTCAGTAGTAAAGCAACCTTACGTGCTTCCGGCTTTGTGTCCATCCCGATAGCGACCATGCACAGCTCAAATTGTTGCTTAAAACTGCGCCAGTTGCTGTCAACATGTCCAGTGAGCTTCAAGTCCTCTGGTGGTTTCAGAGTATCCATATGTCACCTTCACAACAAGCTGTTCTTTTTTTTTTTTTCTTTTTTCTTTTTTTTTTTACTCCTGGTACCATGTTTTGTTCATGTTCTTTAATTAAATTAACTCTCAGTACAGTCTTGGGATGTTTTTTTTATTTTATTTCTTCTTCTCAGCTTATTCCTTTTTGTATACAACACATAACACTGAACACACTGCCCTCTGGTGGCTGCCTAGAGTAACAGGTACAATCACTTGATATCGTCACACCCCCTCTGGACATTTCTATTTATATTCAACTTTATTTCCACACAAAATTTCTCTAAATTCTATATTTTCTATACTTGTACAGCTAGGTTTTCCTTATATTTTCTTATATTTTTCTTACATTTTTCTTATATTGTATATTTTGTATTGCATAGATATATTGTTCTTTCTTAGCTGAATTTACTTTATATTTTCTTTTTCATATTTATTTCCTACTAACAATCTTTTTTTTAAGGTCACAGGCAGTCGTCTAAGCATTTTACTGCATGTCGTACTGTGTATGACTGTGTATGTGACAAATAAAATTTGAATTTGAAATGTAAAAGGATGAAAATCATCACTTCCTCCTTGCTTTCAGAGATGACTGAATGAAATGCTTTCCTCTTTCAAATCTTAAAAAAAGTGTCACATCTGTATAAAAGCTTTAAGAAAGTTTAACAAATTGTGGGACCTTTTTTGGACTTTTCTTTTAAATAATAATTTGTTCACCCCAGCTCCTTTACTTAATAATGATGGTCATATATCTTTGTTGGTTTATAACAGTTTTCAGATTGTCTGGCTTTACATGCTTATATACTGTTATATATTTCAGCAGTTTTCAGCAAATATTCAAGTAGTATTGGTTGTGGGCTCAATTAATTCTATTGCTCTAGGGTTTACTTAACACAATTTTTTTTTTATTCAACAAAAGCAAGTCGTCTCTTTCCATTACAACTGCTGATTTAGTTAATTATTTATCTCTAGGGTCACGGTGGTGTCAGGGATAACCTCTAGATGGCGCCATGCGCCCAGACACTTTTTTGTTTGTACGTAGTTTTCCTAAGTTTTGTTTTGGACTTCAGTTCCCAGAATGCACCTCGGTCAGGTGACGGCGCTCACCTGAACCGAGGCTCTCATTTGGTTTGTTATAAATAGTCTGCTTGAGTTCTAGTTCTTTGTCTTGCATTTGATAAAGTAAACTTGTTATGTGTTGGGTTAGTTTGGAGTGACTTATGTTTGTTTTGTTCTTCAGTTAAGTGTGTTTGTTTTATTTCTTCTTTAAATAAACATCTACAAACCATCAGCACCTCTGCATTTATGCCTCGCTTACACCACTGTAAGAAGAGGAGACGTGACGGGTGGTTAACATTTCTGTCAGTCAAAACGGGTATTAGACTGGGGTGTAGGTTCAAATGATTGTTTTCTATAAAAATAAATAAATAAATAAATAAATAAATAAACAAGGATAACAATACTGCAATGACTAAAACACACAAACGTTACTTTAAAAAACTTTATTCTTCCAAACAATATAAAAGTTAAAATAGTTATTTGCAAAAAACAACAACAAAAAAAGAGAATAAAGGTGATATTTTGCTTAAAGTCAGTAAAATACCTGGATACACCAGGTGCTTATCAGTGTCTTACTAATTTTATTTTATTACGATATCAAAACCATTTTTTTAAAAACAAGCAGATAAACTGTTTTTATCTGTTTCCCACTGTGTCAGACACACACAAAAAAGAGTCTTTAGCAGCAAGAGGTTATTTCTAAAATGTTCCCAGGGACGTCCTCAATCATCTACGTAATCATTTGGAAGGCTTCATAGGTGTCCGTCCTGTATAGAGCATCGACCAGACCGAACATCACTCCCAGAACAACTTCAACAGCTTGTTCATGCTCTTCTTTTAGCTTTGAGCGGCCAACATCATCCCTCTGACCCAATCTTCCACAGCAGCCCTCCGGTTAAAGAAACAAAATAATTCTTGTAAACACAAAGATTAATACATTTAACAGAATATCTCATTATGATACAAATAAATGATATTAATATACAGTAGATGAATATGTGATGAATTATTAAAATATTAAAACTTATTAAAACTACATACAGTATAAAGCTCTTTACTTTCTGAACAAATTAAAGGACCACAGCTGAACACAGTTGAAAGTCAAATGGCTTTGTGTGTCCTTTAGAAGGTGATTTGATAAATATCTTAAATTATATATTTGTATTTGTATTTTTCAACTAATAGAAATTTTTCACTATAATACAACACTGTGGAAAATAAATTGGATTCTTAAAATTTTTTTTAAAAATACAGAGTCGAATGCAAAAACATATTTTTATGTAATTTTTAGTGCATTTATTGTTCTATAACTCAGAGGGATCCCCAAGTTCGCTGTGAAGTGTGAGTTACTTTTCTCCACTTTAATGCAGGATGCACAGGATAAAACCTCAGCTTTTAAAAATCATACATTCTTCTTTCACACAAACTCAACATGGAACATGATTCTGGAAGTAGAATTTATTTCTCACAGGTTTATCAATATTTTCCAAAACTAATCTTTAACAGATTAAAACCAAGAATATTATTTTAACTTCCAGGGATCCATTCTGACCTCAGATTTATGTCTTCATAAACATTGCTATTGTTTATAACACAAATTTGCTCTTTCAAAGAACTTTAAATGACACATTTATTGTTGCAGATTAAACCTTTTAATTTCAGATCTTGATTAAACATCTATTTTTGAGTTGAGTAAAAATAAGTTGGTGGTGAAGAAAAAAAAAGAAAAAAAATTGCAGGTTGTTCAGCATTTACATTTAAGTTTACATTTGCGTCATTTGGCAGATGCCCTTATCCAGAGTAACTTTTATTTTATTTCCTTACACAAATGAGCAGGTGACGTTAGGGGGCCTTGCTCAGTGGCCCAACAGTGACAGCTAGGTGGTGCTGAGGTTTAAACCTCCTATAGTCCAACTCCTTAACCATGGTGTCATCAACATTATATTAAGTGTTACACACTGTAAAAAATCCAACTAGCAAAATGTTGGCATAATGAGTATTTATTAGTAATCTGGACAATAAGACATGAAAAATCTGAGTGAACTAGTGAAAACAAGTTCATTAAAAACTCGCTGGGTCAACTCAGGTTTAATCACTGAACAGACTTTCTAATGCAAGTTAACACGCACAGAAGCTGGTTCGGAAGTTGGTTAAATTTAGAATTGAATATTATTTTATTATTATTTACAGCACATTATTATTTTCTCTACATCCCTGCATGTGTGATATTTGATTTATTGGTTATGTTGCTTATGTTAAGAGGAACTAACACGTTACCTGCCTGGGGTTTCCCATGGGACAGGTGAGAGAGTGACACGGTGTGAGAGAAGCACATGAGGAGGGCAGTTTGTATTCTGTCTTGGTTTAATAAAATAAGTTGTTGCAAACTTAACTGTAGCCGCTTATTACCCACAGCCAAAGAGACTGGAGAAGAGTAAGACAAGTCTAGAAAAACCTGGATAAACACGTTTCCAGACTTCATCACAAGACCTCAAACTTTGCCATTTCACGTAAGAAAACATTTACCATGCAGTATTTTTAATGATTTTAAGAACGAAGTATGAAGTTAGGGCAAAAAATAATGCTTGTTATACCTTAATAGTTTACTTTTTTATGTAAGACTATTCATACCCCCCCCCCTTCATTTTATTAAATATAACAAAAAAAAAAGTAAAAAGATTATTTAATATTTCCTTGCAAACCTATAATTGGTCAGACTAGTTTCGAAAGTTTGAGATCTGTATTATCTTTTTGTTTTTAAAAGAGTTTTATGTTAATCAATGCTACACTTATTTGATCAATATAAAATACTTCATTTATTTAATATAGTAAACCTGGAATAATGTGAAATAATGTTAGACTTCAAAATTTCTGTTTTCTACTGGAATGTACTGTACGTAAAACTGTAATTTATTGCTGTGTCATTAACCTGAATGTTCTGCATCATTACTAAAATATTTAGTGTCACATGGTCTTCAGAAATCCCTCTAATATGAGGATCTGATCATGGGAAAATTTCTTGATATTTTTGTATAGAGAGTTATAGCTTTTTTGCCAATTTTAATATAAGAATGTTGGCCTAGAAAAATACCTAATATTGTCATTCAGTCCTGGGGGGAAAAGTTATTGTTGCCACAAAACTCAATAAATGTTTCTTGATCATTATGAATAAATTAAAGAAATAGTGATTTCTGAGGATCATGTGACACTGAAGACTGGAGTAATGATGCAGAAAATACAGCTTTACATCACAGCAATAAATAAAACAATTTAAATACATTCCAATGGAAAAAGAGTTGTTTTAAATTGTAATATTTCACATTATTCCTGTTTTTACTGATTCCTGTATTTCTGATCAAATAAATGTAACCTTCAAGAACATACTTGTGAGTTCAGTTAGATCTGCTCTGAACAGTTCTTCTCTTGGAAAACATATAAGAAATAGAGATATCGTATTTTTCCCCTTACAGTAATGTAGATTCCAGCTTTAGCAGCCATAGAACAAGAAAACATAAAAATAAGACCATCAAAGATTTTAGATTAATGCATAAGGAATCAGAGAAAATCTTGAATGAAACAGAACCTGAACAGAACAGTGAACCTGAAGCTGCGACTTCACCTTGTGCACATGTAGAATTGAGAGAAACGGACACAGAAAAATTTGATGCTGAGACACTTGAGCACAAACTTCAACATCTTTTTTTCTATGCAAACAGTATTGCATATTTCATAATCTTAGAGTCTCCCTAATGTTGAATGTTATGAATACCTGAAAGTTTATCAAGTGTGACAATGCATAACATTAGCGCTCTTTTTTCAGACTTCAGATATTGTGGCTCACCGTGATAAATGTTGCATTGATTCTCTGCAGGCACTTTGACAAAAATACGGCTGTTTATGTTTGTGTTGACATTATTAAGATGTTTAAATTCTTATTCATTTGAACTCCGGCTCTTATTTTACTTTATCTGATCATCTCAAACTTGTATAGCTCAGAGACAACTGATTTTAAGGATTTATGAGGTGTTTCTTTCTGTACATTTTGACTACATTAATCTAGTAGGATCCAAAACTTTCATGGAACAAAAAGAAATATAACAACATAGAAAAGATGGATGTCAAAAGTGATTTTTTTTGTACTCTTTATTACATTAGGACAGTACTCCTGATGAAGGACAGACCAGAGGGATGAAAGTGGAAGTTCCTATTGTGATTGAAGATGATGACTCCCTTACGACTTTGACCAGTGACATAAACTTTACTCTTGTGTTGGAGGAAGAGATTGTCTTGCAAGATGCTCCAGATCTGCAATCTGCTGTTGCTTAACAGTTTAGCCTTTGACCTGTTTGACTTGGATTTCAGTACCAAAATATCTGAAATAAACTTTTGAGGTGATTGAGAAGGTATTCATGGAATTGGACACTCACTGCTCTGCAAGGGTACAATCCCTTAAGACTTAACTTCTGCTATGACTTTGCTTTTGTGAGCTGTTTTCAGACTTCAAATTGTTATTATTATTATTATTATTATTATTATTATTATTATGTACTCTTTGTTTTGTGAAATTTAGAATGTAAAAGGCATCTTGCCATGTTTCTTTTAGTTTACTTTTATTTGAAAGTCAAGGAATGTGGTTGTAGTGTGTTCCTTTTTGTTTAAAATAAAATTTGGAAGAAACGTTTAAGCATGCAGTTACAGCTTTTTTCATTACATTGTATTACATGTTAATAAAAAAAAAAAAAAACCTGCTTCAGTAAATTTAAACACATATTTTGAACCCAAAACATGTGACAAGTTCACATTTATTAAATTAATAAGTCTTTGAAACTATCAAAACACTTTTAACTTAACAAAAGAATATAAGTTGGGAGACCTTACTCAGTAAATTTAGTTAAGTCAACAAGTTGTCAAAATTTCAAGGCAACTTGCTGCACAGCTTTTTTGAGTTAACTCCACTTTTAACCCAAGTTGTTGACTTAACTCAAAATGTCAAGGCAACTTGCTGCACAGCTTTTTTGAGTTAAGTCAACAACTTGGGTTAAAAGTGGAGTTAACACAAAAAAGCTGTGCAGCAAGTTGCCTTGAAATTTTGAGTTAAGTCAAGATTTTATTTTTTACAGTGTACCTGAAGAACTCACGTGGCCTGATTCAAACATCATGGCTTACCCATGAATTGTGTGTAATCGTCTCCCCTGCTGGGTCTTAGTGTGCGTCTCTCACTGGTATAATCAACATCCGTGCATGCCTTTACTGTTTACTATAACACTGTGACCACGTGTGAGCGCATACAACATTGGACACTGTGCCCCTTCACACACACCCCTCCTCCTCTCACCTTCACACAAAGGTAAAGTGCAGGTTAATTTGTTTTATTTTTACTTTACAGCAGTGATTCCGTTAGTGTGCGCTCATTCGTGTGTCATTATAGAGATTTCTTGTTTATTTTCCTAATAAAACAGTGTTTCAGTTGCGTGTGTGTAAAACTCGAAAAAGAGAGGAGGAAGGGTTACTGTGTAAGACAAGAAGAGGGAGAGGGGAGGGGCTCATTCCTCCTCCCCTCTTACTTTAGCTTCAACACATACAAATACACAGCGCCAGTGTAGGTCACTTTGTTTTATTTTTACTTTATATTTTGTATTAATTATTTTATAGTATTTATTTTTTTGGGCTGTGGAACAAATAATTTGAGTTTCCATTATTTCTTATGGGAAAATCCGATTTGAATTACGAGTGTTTTGATATACAAGCCTACTTCCAGAATTAATTATGTTCGTAATCCAAGGACCCACTGTATATAGATTTACTAGAAAAGAGGATGTTATTATATTATCAAAAAGGGACTTGTTACTTGTACTTGTTGCTAGTAAAAAAAAAAAATCTAAATCTGTTTAAAAATCAAAGTCTGCCTACTGCCTAAATGCCTGAGTGTTTTGGACATATAGTGTACCAATGGGTTATGGTTTTAATGATTGTGATGGTGGGTTTGTGGGTTTGTATTATTGGGACTATTGTTGTGACATTATTGTGATAAGTGCTATTGTTAAAGGTATACTCACATTTCAAAGGCATCTTTATCCATATTCATAAGAGATCTCTTGTCACACTGGTGCCAAAACCTGGGAAGGACAGTGCAGGAAAGATGCATTTGTGGAGTCCTCACTGCTCTCTGAGATCACCAAGGCCCATAAGCATCAAACAAATCCAACATCTAGAGTTCATCCAGATGTTAAGTGAGCAGGCAGAGAGCTTTAAGGAACTGCTTCAGGTGCAGCTGGAGGACTCACAGGTGGTCTGGAGCCTGATGCAATCTGGAGGTACTCCTGATGGTGGATGTCATCTCACAACCGAGTATTATAATAACACAGACTTTATCATGTTACTTCTGCTAGAGGGGAGCAACCAGCAAGGATGTTGTGAATTAGAATGTATATAAAACTCGACTTAGTGTCAATGCAAGGGTTTTTAAGTTCACATAATTGTTAAACTCATCATTTTTTGATTTGCTAATTTTAGATTCCCTGCCTTAACATTCCATGCAAATAACACCACAGCACATCCTGAATGTCACCCTAATGTCACCTATAGCCTCTGGGCTATACTTCTCAAAAATCACAAAAACAGACAAGGAGGAAAATGTCAAATCTTTTGGTTTACATTAGTCGATCAAAGAGAAAAAAGGAAAGGGATAAAGCAAAGCTCATTTAACAAATATTGATTCCCTTGGATATTTATGAGATTCTTCCCCATATTGAAGGATTCTGGAGATTTGGAGTATTGCATCTGATAAGCAGAAATTAGCTGCCTGTAAGGTGCCTGCTTTTTTTGTGAGAAAAATACTGTGGTATTGACAAGGATTTTTTTTCCACCTTATTCTGTCAATCTAATATATCTAATTACTCAAAATAATTACTTCTGAGCATTGATACACATACTTATACACATTTATAAGTATGAATTTACACACATTTTAATGTATCTTGCCCATACTGTATATTCATACTGGTCTGCCAAATATTTAAATAATATTTACAAAAAGGCTAGTTCAAATCCACATGGCCTACATGATACAGCATGTATTGCATATACATAATTGTTATTATGTGTGCATCAGAAGTCTACAGGAAAAAAAAAGCTGAACAAGCTTACTTCACAGGATTCCATAACTAACAAACCTGTTTAGCATGGAAGGTCTGAAGTATATATAAGAAAATATTTCTTGTTGCCGTTTAACCCACTATAACATATTAATTGTAAACAGTAAAAAAGAAAAAAAAATGCCGGCCTAAAATCATTAAAAAATATATATTCTGGTAAATTCAACCATGCTTTTTTGTTTGTTCTTTGTTTTGTTTTGATTTGATTGTTCACTACCCACTTGTACTATCAGGTCATAGAATCTGTCACACTAGATGGGCTTCAAACATCATGGCTTACAAATATGGCCACCCCAAACCACTACTCCCCAACACTCAAGTACCTTGTCATGCTCATCATTACCTATTTCTGATAATGTACAGCTGGTTTTCAACACTATTACCAACACACAGTATTTAAAGACCTTATTTCTACATCTACATTGGCACAGGTTTTAAGCCGAATGCCCTTTCTGACGAAACCCTCCCAGACCCCTCGATGGGAACAGCCTAAAGACAAAACATTGCCAGTAAACGGTCTTTGTGCCCTTGTCTGTCTTTACCTTTTTTTTTTTAAACCTGTTTCAAGCTTTTTATCTTTCCTCCTCTGGATTAGGTCCATCTCCTTTTTCTGCACAAGATCATAATCATACCATGACAAGTTTCAAACACAGCAATACTGCACACAGCCAGCCTCTCAGGCATTGAGGCTCTCATTATGAAATGGGTAGGTTAAGGTGATGAAAATGGACAATTCTCAACTACCTAAGAAGGTCTTCTCTGAGCTGTCTTCTGGCATGTGGCACACAAGACCCTTTACTAAAATCTTACTAGACCTGTCTAAAGGATTTTCAGAGACTAGACAGATACTACAACTTTTAGTCATCAACTTGCATCATACACTCAAAACCCTGCACTCCACAAAGACTTTTTTACAAAGGTAACAATTTTTACTGAATGTTTTTTTTACCAAATTGTGACTGTCACTATATAGCCAAATGCATATTGACGCTTGTCCGGATTCAATTCCCGGCTAGGCTCGATTCTCTGTGTGCATGGAGTTTGCATGTTCTCCCTGTGCTTGGTGGGTTTCCTTCGGGTACTCCGGTTTCCTCCCACATTCCAAAGACTTGCAGTTTAGGCTAATTTAATGTTCCCAAATTGCCTGTAGTGTGTGAATGAATGTATGACTGAATGTATGTGTATGTGTGCCCTGCCTTGTGCCCTAATTCTCCTGGGATAGGCCCCAGGCCCCCGCGTCCCTGAATACAGGATAAAGCGGTATAGACAATGAATGTGTGAGTGAGTGACATTGTTGTTCAGGGCCTCAGTGTATGCACAAATGTTTAAAGGGGGGGCTCCCAACTGACACCACCATCTGGTTGCAGCTTGTTGGTTGTTTTATAGTTGTCTCACAAGTAAAAAGTAGCATGGGAGTAAGCATGTTCATGCCAGTCTTACTGCTGTCCTTCAATGAGTAAGACAAACTGTAGAGTTGAACTACTGTGTGCAGTTGAACTGCTCATTCAGCAATCAGTCTAGAGTCTCGTGGGTTGTGTTAGGAATCTTGTGTTCTCACAAACACTGACACAAATCCTCCCTTGTCTAGTTAATGGCTGGTCCAAATAGGGAAATAGCGTGACTGATACTCTGCCTAGCACTATTTTGTTTATCTGCCTAGTTCTTCAGTCTTACTTACACATGTACTCACATCCATTTTCAAAAGCCACACACAGTGTCTGTTGATATATTACATGTTAGGATTTGCTGGTTTTCATAGTGAACACATCTGATTCCCTGAGCAGCAGCCATCTGTTCTCAGTTTAGTCAGAGTTAGTATGGACTTGATGCTGCCTTAATGAGGTGTAAAAATAACAAATAAACAAACAAATAAAAACTATAACTTTAACTATGCTGCCTCTCAGGTTTCTGCTTTAAAGCATTCACTCCACCTTAAATCATTCCATTTTATAAGGATTAGTCATTAGACAGTTTTCCTCTATTTATTTGCCTCTGTACACAACCACATGATTTAAAATAAAGTGAAAGGTAAAGGAGAAGTATTGATTTGGAAGTGAAGAGTATTGAATAACACAAATGTGGTAAATCAGTTGTCACGGGTCCTAAGACGGGCAAGAAGACCAGGAGGCAGTAGTGCGGTGAAACGAAGAGAAATCTTTATTATTTTCTTTACTTTTCTTCCCGGCGAGCTCAATGGAAAGAAACGAGGTGTCACAAAAATCACAAAAGGAAGTTCAATGCTCCTTATTTTCTTTTGGTAGAGCCGCCTTGCTGAACTTCCTCTATGGGGTGCGACACGAGGCGTGGCTGGTATGCTCGTGCAGCCGCCGTTCCTGAGGAGAGACATAGAGAGAGAGAGAGAGAGAGAGAGAGAGAGAGAGAGAGAAATAGACAGTCGAGTGTCGGGAGCGCCTGCGGGGAAACGTCTCCTCTGCTGTTGTCCCGGAGTGGTCAGAATCTAATGAGGAAAAAGATGACAAAATTAGTGTTTGCCCTAGACAACCTTTTTCCCCTGAATGGGAGATCCCTGCCCTTTTATTGGCAGCCTATGACAGCAGGACGGTAGATGATAAGCTGCCGGCCGTAGCGAGTTAGAACACCCCGCCCTTCGTTCAAGTTCAGGAGCGCTGTCTGTGGTGCTAATCCCTTTTTGTCTTTCTGTTGTTTTGTACGAGCGCGGAGCTGTCAGTCTGTATGAGGAACTGACCTTGTGTCCTTTGTCACAGTCTTCCCCGCCGTCAGCTTCAAGCTCGTGCGGGACGAGGAGAACCGTGCGTAACGTCTGCAGAGGCCGTCCGCGTTGTCGTGTTTAGATCCAGCACTGTGTGCCACTGAAAAGGAGAAGTCCTGTAGTGAGAGGAACCACAGTGTTATTCGCGCATTAGCGTCAGTAATTAACGTGAAGTGGCGTCCTGTCAAATAGTATCTCAGTTCCTCTATTGCCCATTTTATGGCTAGGTCTTCTCGTTGTACTGTTGCATATTTTTGTTCTGTGGTTGTTAGTTTCCTACTCACGTATAGCACCTGATGTTCTTCTCCCTTGAATTCCTGTGAGAGAACTGCTCCTAGTCCAGATTCAGACGCATCCATGTGGACGATGAATGGATGGTCGAAGTCGGGGTTTCTGAGGACGGGGGAGCTGGTGAGGTGGGCTTTTAGTTGTTGAAACGCGACATCTGTTTCTTTTGTCCAGCTTATCTTTTCCGGTTGTCTTTTTTTCAGGAGATTTGAGAGGGGCCCTGCTATAGAAGTTAGGCACGAAGCATCTGTAATAGTTTGCTAAACCGAGGAAGACAGTCGTGGTTATGAACGTACGACATTCTTTTCTTGTGGTTTAAGAAGCCCGCGGCCGATGCGATACCCTAGGAATGTTGCCTCCTGACAACCCCAAAAAGCATTTATTTGAATTGGCTGTCAGTCGCGCTTTTCGCAGCTCTTCGAGAATTTGGTACAGATGAAAAACGTGGTCTTCCCACCTGCATGAGTGGATTACTACATCATCCAAGTATGCGGCTGCGTAAGGGCGATGGTGATGTAATATGATGTCCATTAATCGTTGGAATGTTGCGGGTGCTCCATGCAGTCAGAACGGGAGAACTCAATATTGCCAATGTCCTGAACTTGTGCTGAATGCCGTTTTTTCCTTTGCTTCGGGCGTGAGGGCGACCTGCCAATATCCCTTCGTTAAATCTATTGTTGAAACGAAGCGTGCCTTTCCTTATCGATCGATGAAATCATCTACTCGTGGTAGTGGATATGCATCAAACTCAGAAACCAGGTTTAGCCGTCTAAAGTCATTACATACCCGGATCGAACCATCAGGCTTTGGTACCGCTACTATTGGACTTGACTACGGTTGACCACACCTCCTCGATTATGCCATTTTGTAGCATACTCCTTAGCTCGTTTTCTATTGCCCGGCGTCGAGCCTCTGGTGCACGATATGGCCTTTGGCGCACGATTACTCTCAGGGTTTTTTTATATCATGTCGGACTAAGTGTGTGAGGCCCGGTTCGGCGGAGAACACATCGCGGAATTTATCCATTACCTCATTTAATTCTTGATGCTGGGTCGGCGTAAGGTCTTCTCCTCTTTGTACAATCCTGTGGGTCTGTGGTCCAGGAGATATAGAGGCAAAAGCTGACATGTGTGGCAATGGCTCGATCCATTTCTTTAACAGATTTATGTGATATATTTCAGTGGCTTTTCTCTTACCCGGTTGCTGTAGTCTGTAGTTTACGGGTCCTACTCGTTCCACGACAGTGTATGGGGCCTTGCCAATGGGCCAGGAATTTACATGAAGCGCTGGGGAGCAGCAGGGGAACTCTGTCGCCCAGGCGGAATTCCCGGGGTTTCACTCGTCGGTCGTAAGCGCGTTTCTGCTCTGCCTGCGCTTTTTCCAGGTATTCTTTCACTATGGGGAGTACTTAGTTTATTTTTTCTTTAAGATCTTGTACATATTCTATTACTGACCTGTATGGTGAAGGCTGTTCTTCCCATGATTCCTTGGCCACGTTGAGCAGGCCATGGGGTCTTCTCCCAAATAGCAACTCGAACGGCCTGAAACCGGTAGAAGCTTGGGGGGTTTCTCTTACCGCAAAAAGGACGTATGGGAGAAGTTAGTCCCAGTTTCGGCCAGTTTTGTCGACTCTTCGTAGCATCCTTTTTAGTGTTTGATAAAAGTGCTCGACGAGGCCGTCCGTCAGGGGGTGATAGACCGAGGTGCGGATATGTTTGACCTGCAATAGTCGGCATACATCAGATAATAATTTTGAAACAAATGGTGTACCTTGGTCCGTAAGTAGTTCTTTAGGCAGCCCCACACGACTAAAAAGAAGTACCAATTCTTTCGCGATATTTTTAGACGTAGCCTTTCTTAAAGGAACGGCTTTGGGGTATTGGGTGGCATAGTCTACTATTACCAGTATATACTGGTTACCTTTTGCTGATTTAGGAAGGTGTCCGACCAGGTCCATCCCGATACGTTCAAATCGACCTTACCAAGACCTTACCACCGATGACAGGCAGGGGAATCAAAGGGGCTGGGGCAGGTTTGCGAGGCATAGTTTTTTGACAGTCAGGACATTGCTGACAAAAATTCTTTACTTCTGCTTCGAGTCCTGGCCAGTGGAAGCGATCCCTGATTTTTTCAGCTGTGTTTTTCACCCCCAGGTGTCCTGCCAGGGGATGCTAATGTGCCAAATGTATTATCGTATCGACTTTCCCCTGGGGTACTACTAACAGGTCCCGTGGTTCCCCGCGTCTTTCTGTGCGAAAATACAATAATTTGTTCTTTATTAAGAAGTAAGAAATTGGCTTACATGTAGGATCTTGTATTTCCCCCTCCATTTTGTACACCTGTTTCCAAGAATGCTTTAGTCTTTCATCTTCTTTTTTTAGCTGTGCGAAGTTTCCATCCCGTTTTACCTGTTGGGATAGAGAAAATATAGGATTAGCAGAGAGAGAAGCTTCACCTTCATTTTCAGCGTCTGCTTCTTTGTTGGGTCCTTGCGCCAGCCATGCAAGGTTCTGTGTCGGTTTGTGAGACCGGCGGGGACGTGTTCTGTATTTACGTGTTCCTCCCTTTGGTTTTGTTTTGTTCAATCACGTCCGAGGATCAGAGGCACCGGTAGACTGGCCATAATTCTCTGTCGCTGCTTGCGTGCTGGAGAGTCCACAACGTTCCATACTTTCTTCTTTTAGGAGTTCATAGTCTTCTACTTCCTCTAAGTTAAGCGAAAAGTAAGCGCGCTGAGCTTCTCCTGTGAGGAGAGGGATGAGAATTCAGCTCCAGTCGTGCCGTGGCCAGCCCTCGTGTTCCGTGGTCTGCTCAAAGGTCTGTAGAAAGGCCTCGATGTCATCATGCGGAGTCAACATGGTTAATAAATTTTGTGCCTCTCGGCGGGGGTCATGCAGTGGCACGTCACGCCCTCCTCACTGTTGTAAGCGAACAAGCTCTGCGGTAGTGGCTTGAAGTCCCTTTGTCAGCTGTTGTAGTATATTCTGCTGCTGGATACTCGTCTCCAGCAGATGTCCGAGGAAGTGTTCCAGAGTACTGGGTGCTCCTGGTTCTGGTCCTGCAGACGCATTCTCCACCAGTGTCACGGGTCCTAAGATGGGCAAGAAGACCAGGAGGCAGTAGTGCAGTGAAACAAACAGAAACGAGGTGTCACAAAAATCACAAAAGGAAGTTCAATGCTCCTTATTTTCTTTTGGTAGAGCCGCCTTGCTGAACTTCCTCTATTGGGTGCGACACGAGGTGTGGCTGGTATGCTCATGCAGCCGCCGTTCCTGCATGTATGTAGCACCTTGGTCCTGGAGGAACGTTGTTTCGTTTCACTGTGTACTGAACTGTATATGGTTGAAATGACAATAAAAGCCTACTTGACTTGACTTGACTTGAGGACTTGAGGACAGAGAGAGAGAGAGACAGTTGAGTGTCGGGAGCGCCGGCGGGGATACGAATCCTCTGCTGTTGTCCCGGAGTGGTCGGAATCTACTGAGGAAAAAGATGACAAAATTAGTGTTTGCCCTAGACAACCTTTTTCCCCTGAATGGGAGATCCCCTGCCCTTTTATAGGCAGCCGATGACAGCAGGACGGTAGATGATAAGCTGCCGGCCGTAGCGAGTTAGAACGCCCCCCCCCCCCTTCGTTCAAGTCAGGAGCACTGTCTGTGGTGCTGATCTCTTTTTGTCTTTCTGTTGTTTTGTACAAGCACGGAGCTGTCAGTCTGTTTGAGGAACTGACCTTGTGTCCTATGTCACACAGTGTATGTGATTGCTCATGGTTTAGACTCACGCACTGCATATACACTGCAGCACTGCATACATCTTTGATAGGTATCTACACTACTGTGAGACCGGCGACCGACCAGCGGCAGTATGTTGTTTGCACAGGGTTCATACTGAATAATATCCGGTTTCACAGGTCACTGAGCATTTTACTCTCAATTTTATTCCCCTACTTACGAACAAGTTCCATTTCAGGAGTATGTTCATAAGTCAAATTTGTTTGTAAGTTGGGGACACCGTGAGTCTTATACACTTTTGATACAAAGCATACCAATTCACATGACTACATCTGTCCTCTTTCCCAACACTGCCATCATATAGTCAAAAACCATAACTGCACCTAAGGAAATTATTCTCACAGTGAAATGTTGTCTCTGTGCCTTTAAATCATGAGTGGAATCCTGGATGCCATTTTGTCTCTGAGCAAATTTCCCCATAAGAATAATGGAAACTCTTCTTCTTTGCCATGAAAATTAACTTGTCATTAAAGGACCTGCTGAGATCATTTCAGTAATCGTCTTGTTAACCCAGGTGAGAATGTTGACGAGCACAAGGCTGGAGATCATTATGTCAGGCTGATTGGTTTAGAATGGCAGACTTGACATGTTAAAAGGAGGGTGATGCTTGAAATCATTGTTCTTTCATTGTTAACCATGGTGACCTTATGTGCGTTGCATAAAAATGGCTTCACAGGCAAGGATATTGTGGCTACTAAGATTGCACCTAAATCAACAATTTATAGCATCATCAAGAACTTCAAGGAAAGAGGTTCAATTCTTGTCAAGAAGGCTTCAGGGCGTCCAAGAAAGTCCAGCAAGCGCCAGGATCGTCTCCTAAAGAAGATTCGGCTGCGGGATCGGAGTGCCACCAGTGCAGAGCTTGCTCAGGAACGGCAGCAGGCAGGTGTGAGCGCATCTGCATGCACAGTGAGGCCAAGATTTTTGAAAGATGGCTTGGTGTCAATAAGGGCAGCAAAGAAACCACTTCTTTCCAAAAAAAACATCAAGGACAGATTGATCTTCTGCAAAAAGTATGGCGAATGGACTGCTGAGGACTGGGGCAAAGTCATATTCTCGGATGAAGCCTCTTTCCGACTGTTTGGGGCATCTGGAAAAAGGCTTGTCCGGAGAAGAAAAGGTGAGCGCTACCATCAGTCCTGTGTCATGCCAACAGTAAAGCATCCTGAGACCATTCATGTGTGGGGTTGCTTCTCATCCAAGGGAGTGGGCTCATTCACAATTTTGCCCAAAAACACATCCATTAATAAAGAATGGTACCAAAACATCCTCCAACAGCAACTTCTTCCAACAATCCAACAACAGTTTGGTGAAGAACAATGCATTTTCCAGCACGATGGAGCACCGTGCCATAAGGCAAAAGTGATAACTAAGTGGCTCGGGGACCAAAACGTTGAAATTTTGGGTCCATGGCCTGGAAACTCCCCAGATCTTAATCCCATTGAGAACTTGTGGTCAATCCTCAAGAAGCGGGTGGACAAACAAAAACCCACTAATTCTGACAAACTCCAAGAAGTGATTATGAAAGAATGGGTTGCTATCAGTCAGGATTTGGCCCAGAAGTTGATTGAGAGCAGCCCAGTCGAATTGCAGAGGTCCTGAAAAAGAAGGGCCAACACTGCAAATTGTCACGGGACAACCGGAGGCGAATCAGAAGACTAGCAGTTTGCCCGTGTAGCGTGGAGGATAAACCCAAACGCGGAAGCAGCGCGAGCAGGCAGGATAACCACGCGCTTTATTCTTAGAACTCTCTCACACAGAGAGAAGTGATAGGTGAAGTGATAAAGGGTTTGAGCTGAGAGGTGTGGAATACCGGGTGGGTTCGGAGCGCCGCAGGCAGCTGGAGCCGGTAGGTGACAGGGTTCATCCGGAGGGTGACACGGTAAGGGCCGATGAACCTGGGTGAAAGTTTACGGGATTCTGTGTGAAGATGCAGATTCTTTGTTGATAGCCAGACCTTGTCACCTACATTGTACAACCGTCCCGGAGGGTGTCGACGGCGATGTTGAGTGGTGTAGCGAGTGTTGGCACGATGGATGGCTGCTCTTGCTTGGTCCCACAGCCGCCGACACCTACGGACCAACCGTTGGGCCGACGGCACATCAACCTCCGGTTCTTGGTGGTTGAACATCGAAGGTTGGAAACCGTGGCATACCTCAAATGGACTTAACTCGGTGGCGGACGAAACATGGAGATTGTGGGAGAGTTCAGCCCAGATGAGGTAGCGGGCCCAGGAGCGCTGACGATCGGCGGCGAAGCATC
>JAAGKR010004556.1:0-59834 GCA_011419295.1 Clarias macrocephalus
TTTTTTTTTTTTTTTTTTAGCTTGGCGCTAAAAGCTAATCTGTGTTTGAGAGAACAACGGTTCCTCTTCTCCTTTTTCTTCTTCTTCTTTTTTACCCCTGAGATTTATTCTACATGAAAGGTGTAGAATGAATAAACCCAGCTTTTTAAGTAGCACTGGAAAATGTTTTATCTCTGGTGGCAGACGTGGCTAACACGAGCTCGCACTTGCATCATAAGGGTGTTAAGTCATGTGTAAATATTTCCGTGTGTTTTCACACCGCTGAGGATAAACATCAGTGATAAGGAGGTTACGACAGAGTTGGCTGCTTAAATTAGACACCTGAATGGGAATGTCCTCAGGAAGAGTCCTGATAATAAAGAGTGGTATGGCCTTAAAGGAGTACTCTGACACACGGAAAGCAATAGACGAACGTTTATAATGGATATCGAAGAGTGCTTGCTGAATTCCATCACTAAATCCTTTTGCAAGTACTTCTGTAAAACAGTTATGAATACACTAAAAGTGCATAATTTATATTTTTTGTGGTTATGAATATACTATATAAAAGAAAACTTCATAGGAGCAACTTTTCGTAAAAACTTTGATCCAAATCCTCGGCTCCGCCCCCAAGAATTAATTTGTGGGTGGGGCATGTAAATGTATAATTGAGTTCATTCATTCAAGGGGAGTTTCTATTTTTAAACTTTTATTTTGTCAGTTATATACTGGGAGCATTATCTGATGGAGATGTTTGTCTATCAAATTGTGCTACCTGTAATTTCTAGACTAAATGAAATAATAAATTATCAATATGTGCTCCAATTACTGTTTTGGTCCATTTACCCCTTAAGTATTTAGCCTTTGTTTTGGTAGGGTAGAGTCAATCCATTCCCACTATGGTAACATTTCTTGACTAGGCAGTACAATTTGATAGAACACTCGAGTTTGAATCCCACTACAGGCAGGAGAAAGGATGCACCCTCACGGCAATTGTAGCAACCAGAGTCATGATCACATGCTTTATTCCCGGCCCCTAACGGTGCGTTTGCAGCAGTTCAAGAAGCTCTCATCTCGGGGGAAGCATGCGACAGCCTTCGCCCTCCCTGTTGTGTTTTTATTTTCAGTTGGAATTTATTTGTACAGAAAAGCTTTGATGAGTAACCTGGAGAAAGCCCTGTAACATTGTACAGGCCGAAACAATATTATCGCGATACCTATAGTAGGTGCTGATGTAATTCATATCGTGATTCTACAAGTATCATGATTATATAAATATCCTGATTTGATTTTCATTTTTTAAAATAAAAAAATATTAATATTAACAAATATGTTGCTCCTACCACATGGGTATAAGCATTACATTATATCTGTACTGTATGTGATGAACAAAATTTGAATTTAAATTTGAGATACTGTGCTCTGTTAATAGTTTAGAGCCCACCATCTGCAGCATTATAGTATAACAGCGACATTTTACCACCAACAGATGTAAATTATTATTTCTGTTTTTTTATTGATGTCAGTGTGGTGATAGAGGTGTTGCTACACAAAAGTAACCTAAAAGACAAACCATGACAATGCAAGACTGTCAACTGTGAGAATCGTGTGTAGGGTCACAGGGGGTCTGAAACTCTGGAATTTGGGAACTCACGGGGTACAACCCTTGATGGGGGCCGAACCATCGCAAGACACAAGCACACAACTTGGGAACACCAATCATTCAAACCACGTCAAACCTACTAAACCCAGAGAAAGTGATAGAGGTGATAATAAAAAGTTTAAATAATAAAAGTTATGCTCAAAACACACAGACCAGAAGTGAGACTGGAGGTGTGAGGTGACCGTTCTAAGCCTCTGTGCTTGTTTCTCTAAACACTTACTGTAATTAATCACAGGAGCTCTGTAGCCTTAGAGTAGTTGCTTTATGACTTTAATTTCTTTGTCCCTGCTTAGAGTCCCTGTTGTTCGACTGTAACCATTAAGGGTGATGTATATCTTAACGGTGGCGGAGAAGTCGGATAATCCAATGCAATCAAATCCCACAACGCGGCGGAGCCCATGACTGATTGACAGTTGCTTGTTCGGGTTATTATATGCATCTCCCAAAAGAACCTGGCACGCTCCTGCTTCGTCGGATTTATGCAGATTATTTTCACTCGGCCCTCATTTCAATTTCAATTCGACGATAAGCAGAACGCGATGCTACGTTTTTACCCTGATTAACTAATCCAAGCAAAGCTAATGATACAAAATGTGTTGCCTCGGATATTTCACAGCTCTCAGCTACTCCGGATTGCTCATCAGTGCGGGACATCACACTCGTCTTCTCCTGAGGGGATGCATGCGGAGCCTTCGCATTCTCAGGTAGGAGTCAGTAAAAGATCAGCAGAGCACAAAAAAAAAATAATAATAACACTTTCTCTCTCATCTTCTGCATCCCTCAGGCTGTCCCATCATCACACACGTCTGCTCTTTACTCATATACATGGCGGTTTCTTGTTGTACTTTAGTTCTTCTTCTAAGCAGCGAGTGCGGCTTTAATATTAAAGACTATTTGGGAGGCATCTCTGCTCACTGCTGTGGGATTTCACATTCGGAAGAAGAGAGAGGTATGATTCACCAGGCTAATCCGTTCTACGTAGCAAGGTGATGCACAGAAGACAAGATTAGTCCTGAGAGTTTACTCTGAGGTGTGTGGACGGAGATTACATAAACACAGAGGCTTTGAGTCATAAGACTGGATTCCTATATTGCAGCGCACATTTAATATTTTTCTTATTTGAGTACATACAATAAGCGATGCACCGAAAAACGTTTGTGAATTGTTCACAGTAAAATTTTGGAAACGTTTTGGATCCTACACACACCCTGAATCACTAAGAAACTTGAGTGATCTGTGGCGTATATGTTTTATGTATATATATAAAACACACACACACACACACGCCATGTCACATATTATGTATATATATATATATATAGTATGTGTATATATACAACTCAAAGATTCATATTATTACAATACCTAGTTGCCGATTTGATTTGTATTGCAATTCTATAAGCATCACAATTATATAAACCTCCCAGTTCATTTTTTTTTCAAAACAAACAAATTATTTGCTCCTTCCTTATAGTGCGCCACCTGCAGGATCATAGAGGAACAGCACAATTTTACCTTAAATGCAACAAATCCATTTGACCTCAAACACAAACATTCTATATATAAATGAAAGATTCATTAAAATAATTAAATAAATTTTCAACTGCGTCGATTCACGGGTTGCCACATAAACGAATCATGATGCGTAACTGAATAGATTTTTTTCCCCCCATCTCTGGGATAAATTACTCTGTCAGGTCTAGATCGTTTATTTATTTCAGACTGAGTTTTATATGTATCTTGTGACGTTGGTCATTAATTAGGATCCATGAAACGAACCACGGGGTTACTTCAAAATTAATGGCGCCCTTTAAACATAGGAAGCCCTGCAGGAACCTTAACGTTGGCTGACCGCTGTAATTTGATTGTAACGTCCACCATTGTGGAAAACGCTGTTTTTGAACGTTACACAACATTCCAAATACGACCTCAAAACAACGAAACTGTTACCTTTATTTAGAGCATTTATGCCTAACTGACATTTATCCAACCAAACCCTAAGTTTCTAGCAGGCTTTAGAATACAGAATTGGGACGGACACGACGGCTTCCCACACACAGTGTGTGTATTTCATGTCATACATCCCAGTGTTGTAATGATACCTCTCTGTTTCAGTTTTTCTATCAGAAATATTAGCTCCCAAATTATTCTCCTGTAATATCACAGAGACCAGAATTTGGTTTCATTTGCACTTTTTCAAAAGTCTTTTTTGCGACACTGGGTTTAAAGGATTTGTTATCCCATCGCCATGGAGTAAACTTTGTTCCAACATCATTTCACCTAAGTAAATACAGCTTTTAAAAACAATTTAATATAAGGCGTCCACACATCTGGAATAAGGAAAGGGCTCACCATTGATCACCCACTATCATATCCTGATCTATCAGTATCATGATTTTATAAATATTCAGATACAATATTATTTTTTTTACACTTTGTTACAATTCTAAACAAACTTAACAAAACACTTGTTCCTACAGTACCACACAGAATGGTGTTCTGCCTGCCTGTGTATAAATAGTTTCGATTGTATGAATAGTTTAGAGTTGACGTATAGTTTAGTCCACCTGTAGGATTATACAGGAACTGCAACAAGTTACTACGTCAAATTTCAAATATCTAGAAAGAATTTTAAAAAATGGATCTTGAGGTCAGCATGGTGATACATGAATTTTTTTCATGGCTCTAACCAAATTAGTCACCACAACATCAACCAAACATTCGTGCTGAGAGAGTTGCAATGGCTGGTGCTCTTTCACCTTTTATTTACCATTTTGTCATTTTTCATGTCTGGTTTCTGATTAAAAAGACAAATACAAAATATCTGGCAGGAACTTTTAGTTTGGTTTGGCTTCTGAGAACCTCAACACAGAACTTCATCAAACGTTGACTGATAGTACGACTTCCAGCTTTGTATCATATCGACACCTTGTCCTACTTCTCGAGAAAGTGAATTAAAAGCTTCTCCGGCCCACGCTGTTGAGCACTAATTGACATTTCTCTCCTTTCAGGTCCATGAAAGTTGTCAGACGCTAAGCCACAATCGAACTCCGCTCGGTTTTAATCTGCTGATTAGGATTTGCAGCGCAGAGAGACTCCGAGTCGGTCCGGACGGTATTTCATCCTGACGGGGCGTTCCTCTCTGCTAATTGGTGCGGCCTCTGTTCTCCCTGATAGTGACGGATGAGCGGATGAATAAGGCTTTCTGCTGATTACGGATATAAGGAGTGATGAGCAGCTCGATAGAGTCTATGGGATGGATGAGGAAGCGCCTTATCGCTCAGGAACCGACTCAAAGAGACGGCTATATTGAAACAGACAGCGGCACTGTGAGTCACGGTGTGGTTTCGATACCGCTCACGTATCTCCTCTTTGTTCATGCGGATGTAACAGGACTGCTGGACCATTCTGTGCCAAAGCTACACGCCAAGTTAGATTACTTCCAGAGTTTGAGCAGGGACGTCCCGCGTGTCTCCATCCAGTCCAGTAGGACTAATCCTAATCTCATACCTGCGCAGCCTGTGCAGTACCACCTTCCCTGGCCTGATAAAATAATCAGGAAATCGGTTTACCAGAAACTTACTCAAGTGTTGAACTGAAAAAGACACTTGGCACTCGGTATAGCCGCATCAAGCCTTCAGGACCGGCTACACTGTTTTTAAGCCAGGCTTTGAAATGAGCAAAAGGACGACAGCAAAGAAATCCTCGCTAACACTAAGAGTTTTCCACAAGGCAGATTCTTTTATCTATCAATCTTGCGTTTGCTAGCAAAGCACTTTAACCACCGCACTGCCGTGTCTGTGAGCATTGTCTGCAGTGTTTATAGTTTCCCGTGCTCACGGTGAGAAAGTTTCCAGTCTGCAAGGAGCAGCGTGCAGGACAGTTAACCATGGGGTTGCCAAGGTCATGATTTTTGCTCCGTATTGGGCGATAAAGAGTTCATTACATAGAGAAATGACTTGTATTAAAATAAATATATTGCTGCAAACAAACATGAAAGGTAAACTGCAGCGTGTTCATGATGTACAGAATCATTTCTATTTGTACGATTTACAGCACAAGACACAGAGATTGAAAAACGGAAAGGGGAATTATTATGGAGAGGACCACGATCGTGTTTTAGAAATACAAGGATAAGAAAAAGAAAAGTGTCATCTTTACCTTTTTTGGTCTTTTTGTATTCTTTCTTTTCTTTTTTTTTTTCACAATTGGGCTGAAAACTACCAATCCTAAGTATTGATATTAGATCTCCAGGAAACACATCTACTGTACTAAACAACTCATGCGCATTTAAAATCTCTCAAAATTACATGCTTTTTAAATTTTTTTATTGATTTTATTTATATAAATATTTACACAGTATATGCATTTGAGATGTTAAAATGTTGCTGTTCCTCTATGATCCTGCAGGTGGCGCGCTCTAAACTATCAAAACACTGCAGGGTCGTAGGAGCAAATTATTTAGTTTGTTTTTTTAGAATTGTAAAAAAATCTGAAGCAAACTTAATGTTGAATCGCGATGTTTAAAAAATCAGGATACAAAATAAATCAACATCTAGATATCGTGATAATATCATATCGGCAGTCTTTGGCGTTTCCCATGCCGAATTATTACCATCATTCAATTATTACCAGATTGGTCATAACCTGTAGCTGCTTAGCATTTATTTTACAATTATACATATTTATTTTAGATCCAAAGAATACCAATTAATAAAGAACGCATGTAAAGGTTCGGCTGAAGAGCTCACTATTGATTATATGACGGTCCTGGGATTTGAACCCCCATTATATCTCCTCCATCAGATCCATCCAGAAACAAAACAAAAAATCTGACAAAATGTTTGCTGGTTCTGGTTTCAGAAAACGAGCACGGCTAAAAACGGCAAAGATCCCTCCCTCCCCTCCATCATCCAGCACGGCTTAACGTTAAACCTACTGGGAATTCCACCGCGATGCAGCGCACAAACCTCATGCTATGCACCATGATGGAGTGGAACAGAGGAAAGTAAAATACAATACTATGATACGCACCACAAAATGTGCTTTTATAGGAAGTAAGAATTTAAGCATGTTTTTTTTTTCAAGTCATTTAACACAAATACTGTAAGTTCTAACAATAAACTCATCTTATATATTATATTGTGCCCTTGCTCACATTCATTTTGAAAGAATTATAAATCAAAGTCTTTGACAAAGTCTTTGGCCCTTGAGAAATGGTGCAGTTGTAACGAGTCGTAACATCTCCATCATTCCAGGGTTGCTACATAGGCTCCTTTTCTGCATAGTGGAGTCATGATCGCTTGTTCTCCTCTCCGTACATGAGCAACTGAACATTCTCTCTCTCTCTCTCTCTCTCTCTCTCTCTCTCTCTCATATATAATTTGACTAATGATTCTGCTTGTCAATCATGCCTGGGCAATCAGGTCTTCACACTTCATTTGATGTTGCTGCTTCATTTTAGATGGACCAGAGCAGGCTTATTGTCTGACTAAACCTCTTTGGTTTGCTGTGTTACAGTGAATATTGTAACAGCAATGTGCCTTGAGAGGTATTTAACCACTATAATATACTCAGATACACTCACCTTCAGATCTGTTGGATTGAATGAATGCAGCGGATTCACACCACCACAATCATGTCATGGACTCATGGTGCGCTCTCACTGTAAGACTAAATCTAAACTTTTTTATATAAGCCAGAATGTAAACCCCTTCAGCTCTTTTAATCTTTTAGTTTTTGCTTGATTGAAGTAAAAGAGAAATGATGAATTAAATAAAGGAAGGCGATTATCTGACAAGCAGAAAGCTGTTTGATATTCCTATAGTCTACTGGGTACAGGAATAAAAATATGCCCACACACACACATACACTCATAGAGAGGGCGGGAAAAAATGAGATCACAATCATCAACAACCTCATTCTCATAATTTTGATATTTGCATATATTTACAAAATAATAATACATCACATGAAATTTAAAGAACGCATAAAGGTCACAGTTATCACAGTTATAATTTGGTCATACTTGCCCCCAAATAAATAAATAAAAAGTTTGCCAAAGACCTATTGATACCTATTGATATCTTGACACAACCATATTTGCAGCCCCTTTGTGTTATACCTCCACCGCTGGAAAATGCAAATAAATTTCATTAATAATAATAATAATAATAATAATAATAATAATAATAATAATAATAATAAACTAATAATAAATATATATAATAAACAATCTATAGTTTGTTTTGTTGCATAGAGTGCCACGAGCATGCAAATTGATTAATAAAAATCAATGTATCAATCATGTATGCATTCGGAATGATTACGATACATGCAGTCTTTTTCAAAGCATCAACACACTGTTCATTTTTACTTTACTTTTTTTTTTTTTTTTTTTTGGTCTCCTAGCAACTAAAAGGCTTCGCACCCTTCCCGCGCTACATTATATGGTGTGGAGGTCTCACCTCACTCATGGTGTGTAGATGATGATGTTCGGATCAGCGGGGGATACGACGATTCCGCGCGCGCGCTTCCTCGGGCACCAGTGACGCAGTGGTAGAGTCCGCGCGACTCCGCGCGCCAACGCCGCTTTTATAGAGGGAGCCCCGCGCGCGTGGAGGGGCATCACGGTTTGCTCTCGACCAATCACGTTCATCTGTGTGGTGGCAGGCGTTTCCTTTTTTTCTTTCTTATCACCTAATGTGATTGATTTTATATATATGAATATATTGTACCAAAGTAGCAAATCTTTCCTGCTTTTTAGATGGTGTCTAAAGATAAGTAGGAAATTGACGGAAGTTTAATGTTTAAATATTATACATGGATAAAAAATAATAAGGTAGATGATTTAAGAAGTTGACACAAAACACATTTTCCAAGACTTTATATCTAATAGAAAAAGTAAAAATGTCTTATTTGTAATGTTGTTACAAGGTCCAGGTTCTCCTATTCATAGATAGATAGATAGATAGATAGATACGTTATTGATCCCAAAGCAAATTTCCAACTTCCAGCAATTATATTTCATAATTGTATAGGGAAAATGTATATTGTATATTATGTATAGTATAGGAAAAAAATAAAACATGGAAGACAACTAGACTATAACAGAAAAAAAGTAAAATACGGAGTCAGCAAAAAAAAATGTATACACACTTATATATATATAATATTAATAATATAATCATATATAGCAATACATTTAGTACTAAAATATTTATACAAGTTTTTCTTTTCCTGAAGTGTATATAATTTCTTTTGGCTGATTCTGAATATAAGTATATATAAAATGTATATATAAAAGTATATATAGTATAAAAAGTACAAATATCTCATCTAATGTATAATATTGTTCTTTACTTGAAGTGCATGTTTGCTGGTACTGTGTTAAGAAAACAAGCACAGCTAAAAAGCGGGCATTCTTTCCAGCTTCTTCTATTTAACAGATAGATAGATAGATAGATAGATAGATAGATAGATAGATAGATAGATAGATAGATAGATTACATTAAAATCAAAGGGAAATAGTGCATTATAGTACATAATTGTATTATAATTGTATATTACAAATGATACATAATTTTGTTGAGTAATGGATATGAAGTCGAAGCAGCTTAGACAGTCTGATGTATAAATTACTAGCATAATATCGACGGGAAAAGAGTTTGTAGAAATAGTTAAAAAGTTAAAGATAAAACTTTAATGTAATCAGTGATGATATTATTTTAGGTTGAAGCCAATGTACATGTCTGCCTGCAACAGATGAACCACTTATTTTTTTTATTAAGTAATTTCACAAAATTTTGCTTGGTGTGACTACATTATATAGTATTGCTTTCACCTGGCTCGGTGGCTAAATATTAGTAAATTGTACAAATTTACCTAGCTCATGACAAGACTTCTTATTACAAGTCTTATTACTAAGACTTGATCTTATTACAATCAATGGGGGGAAAAAGAGGATATAGAAAAGCTTAGTTTACACCAAGTTGTACAGTAAGTAAGCTACATGCAAACATTCAAGTTATGAACTTAAGTGTCCAGCATGCACAGGTGCAGCGTGCATCTCAGGATGTCCGGTTGCAAGCGTAAAAGCAGTGCTGATTAAGCTGGTACTGCAAGAAGCGCCAAGCAACAGCAATGGAGACAAGAAAAGAAAAAAATATTGAGAAAATGGAGCTGAGATGGCAGTTGCTTGTTCTTTTAACATGAATCAGCGTCAGCATCAGCATAATTCTAAAGGACAAGTACCAGACCATGGAACACGTTAGTTTTATACTGTGTATAGCCAGTTGTGTTAGTATTCTAGTCTGCCTAATCTGCATGGCTTTGGACTGTGGGAGGAAACCTGAGTACCCGGAGGAAACCCACCGAGAACGAGGAGAACATGCAAACTCCATGCACACAGAGACAGGAATCGAGCCTGGCCGGGAATCGAACCCGGACCCTGAAGGTGCTAACCACTACGCCACCGTGCCACCGGGCAGATATCTAAGAACTGCAAAAGGTTTTAAAATTCTGTCCAGCCAGTTTAGCGTGACGCTGTGACATAATCGGGCTGGACAGACAGGCAGACATACAGACATGTACAAAATTTACAAAAGACAAATTTTTTTGCTGAGAATGGTTCCAGGTCCTCCAATGTATGAAATGTAATTGAAAGAGCGAGTCCTGACCAATGTACAGACAAAACCTTTCTTTTATTTATGTAGATAAATAAATAATTATAATTATCATCTTAAAGTAGAATAACAAGTGAATAACATAAAAAAATACATTATACAAGTATTCTTGTGCACATTGCCTTGTGTGTGTGTGTGTGTGTGTGTGTGTGTGTGTGTGTGTGTGTGTGTGTGTGTGTGTGTGTGTGTGTTGGGTATATACCAACCGGTCCATCATGCATTCGGTTCACCACCTGGCATGTTTCTGAAAAGTGGGAAGAAACCAGTGAACCCAGATGGATCCCACTTGTCGAGAGAACATGTGAAGTTTCTCACGCACACATAAGCACAGGATGAAACCCAGGACCAGGGCGCAGTCACTGAAATGCATGCAGTGTCCTGCTTATCCCAAACAACAACAAAAAAATGTTTGCATACATTTTTAATTCAAAGAATTAAGGCCACACCTCTGACCTGGGGACACAGAGACACACTAAACTATACAACATGCAGCAATTTTACAAATTTTTTAATTTTCATCCCAATTTTGCTTTTACAGACATTATAAAGGAAGTCCTTGAAAACAAATAAATAGAATGATGGCAAAGTTAAACCCACAAACATGTGAATAGTAAAATCCAAATGCACAAAACATGATGAACATCCTTACGACCACAAGATTGTATTATATGAGTGTGTTTGCTGATTTTCTGCCCGAGCTGATTTCCAGATTGTCCTGTTGAAAGACGTATACTGGACATATTCATTTTGCTAAATCGTACATCTACTTCCATCAGATGATCAGACATGGAGAGCGCGCATTAGCACTCAGTTTGTCGTAGGATTCAGACAAGTTATACACTATGATGTGTAATAATCACCCTATAAAGACAGACTTTAGATATGCCCTCGGACAGACGATAAACTGGCAGCTGTAAACAACTTTCTTTAATGTTAACCGACAATGCTCTAGGCAAGACTAAAGACTTTGGAGTTGCCTCGCCTGATCAATTACATTTGGGGTTTTCTTCACCAACTATCTCTTTAATAGCTGAATTTAATTAAAAGTAATACTTGCAGCTCCAAACTCTGCAGTGACTCAGCAATCGGCCTAACGCTCTTTTGTTCCTTGCGTTTTGAGAGTGTTTCGTTTACTCAAGGAAAGAAATAGAAATGTAAAAAACATATAATAGACCTTTATTTAAAATGAAACCAAGCATTATACTGTACTTATATTGGAAATGAGTATATTAAGAAACTAAAACTATTCCAATTTTACAGACCTACAGTATGCACACGATCTATTCCATGCTTTTTAAGGACTAGTACAATCAACGATGTCTCTGGAGTTCACGTTCATCCCGTGCACCCACGCCTCTGCTAGATTTTTCACTGCAAATGCTGTATTTATATCACGGCTGTTTCTGCTGCAGGAGCTCTGCTCCTGACACTTGCTGACACGTTGCCCAGAAGATTCTCCTAACAGCACAGAGATTCAGTTTTGTCCTGATATACAGTTAGTCTGGAGTCCAAACATTGTCTGAAAGAAAAAAAAAAGAAAAAAAAAAGCGTGGGCTCACTTAAAAAAAATAAATAATAAAAAAAAATCTGTTGCTGCATGGGTGAAGTTAGCTCCTGTTAGAGGCTGGACTCTAAAAACAGTTTAGATCCTACACAGTATTTGCTGAAAGCTGCAGTTGCAACTGTGAGATCCTGGACTGCAGATGAGAACCAAAACGCTGGATCCTGAATCTTAGCTAAGACAGGAAGGGTTAATAACAGCACCTACATCTTAAAAAGCAGGGCTTGTTATTTTTGATGAAAGAGAAACTGCTGGATTACGGATGCTATTTACAAACCAAAGGCAGATTCCTGAAGCTCAGATAAAAATTCAGCAGCTTCACATTATTTCATTAATTCATTAGTCTGCAACCTGTATACTGGAATAAAACAAGCATCTGGATCCTTGATTTTAATTAAAAAACAGAACACAACATCTGCTCTGTGGATGCAAAGGCCAAATGAGTGTGGAATCAATCTAATCTTTAATGATTAGATTTACTCCACACCTGGATTTGATTGACAAACACCTGGATTCTGGATATTTGGTTAAATGAGAAACTGTCAATGAACTGCCAGTTCATTGTAGAATGAATAACACAATCTTTGATCTTTGAAAACGCAAAGTTGAATCCTTGATCTTGGATATAAATCAGCACAATAACAATACTAATACTACTACTACTAATACTATAGATAATAACTATAAATAATTATAATCATAATAATAATAATAATAATAACAATAATAATAATTATTTATTTATTTATTTATTCATTCATTCATTTAATTATTATTAATTAATTATTTATTTATTTTTATTTATTTATTTATTTATTTGTTTTATTTTATTTTTATTTTATTTATTTATTTTTATTTTATTTATTTATTTTTTTATTTATTTATTTTATTTTATAAACCAGTAGCAGGCTCCTGGATATCTGGATACCAGTGATAAATTTAAACCAGCATTTATGTCCTGAACCTTGGCTATAAACCAGCAGGTAGATTATGTATTGTAAAATAATAATATATAAGAATAATAATAACCAGCAGCTGCATCCTGGATTGTTTAAGAAAAAAAGGTGGATCTTTAATCTAAGGTAGAAACTAGGCCCTGTATACAAATTTACAGTATATTCTTGTATATACTGTAAACAATAAAAATACATTTTAAACCAGCAGCAGCCAAATCATGAACTTTAAAGATATAAACCAGCAAGAGGATCCTGGATCTCATATTTAAACCAACCAGCAGCTTGATACTTGTTCCCATATCTAAAGAAGTAGGAACTTGTATCCAAAGTTGGAAACTAGGAACTAGATCTTGAATATAAGCAATGATCTTAAACCTGAGACCCAGTAGTTGTTTCATAAATTCAAGATTATGGGATAATGAATATTGATCAGCAGCAGGATCCTGGATCTTAGCTATAAACCGGAAAACTCAATCCTTGATCTCTGATCTGAACCATCTCATCTCAGTTATAAACAAGCAGCTGTGTCCTGGAGCTTAATTTGTAACTAACAGGTGGATCCTAGATCTTACCTGAATCCGTAACCTCATATTGTGTTTATTGAATATAAACCAGCATTTGGATCCTAAATCTTTAGATAGAAATCATGATCTTCTCTCCTGAGTCTAAGCCAAGAGCAAATTCCTAATGGTCTGGATAGGCCCAGAAACTGGCTCCTGAATCTTGGCTAAAACCCCAACAACAAGATCATGGATCTAACAAAAAAAATAATAAAACATAGGTTGCAATCTGGAGCTTGGATAAAAACCCAACAGCAGGTCCTGGATCATAGACAAAAAAAAAAAAAGCTGCATCCTGAATCTCAAGACAACAGCAGTTTAATCCTGCACCTGAACCTGCAGTTTAAGTTGGATGCTGGACAACAAACAGATGCTTCTCTGCAGTTCCACATCTCAGTATTACCAGAATTTAGGGTGAAAAAAAATATTAATGAGACAATGTCTAATTTTTCTTTACAATATAAGCGTTACATCTGACTTTACATTTTGAAGACACTCCTCATATTTTTCACGTAGCTGCATTGGAGGAGAATGGAAAAGAAAGTCTGACTGTCCTTGTGGGCTTCTTGAATGCGCTCTTGCTCACACACACACACACACACACACACACACACACACACACACACACATATGAGGTTTACAAGAACAATCTGCAGTCATTTTGATTAGCCATAGAGACGCAGCCTCTCATTCCAGTACACAATTAAAAGACAATCAGCACATGCATTATGGGACTGGAGCGCGTGCTTCATTTCAAAAGCTAAATCAGCATTTTAAAGTGTTAATCGAAGCATCAGTCGCAGGATAGATAATTGGCTCATTTAGCATTGTGGTAGGTGACAGCTGGTCGATGTTGCATATAGTCAATAAGATGTCTTCAGACATGATTCGAGCAGGGTTTAAAAGATTGATTTGTATTCTAAGAGACTCTTAATTGTGTATCTGTGAATTATTGTCTGTAGCCATGCATTGCTCTTTAAGAAATGATTACATAACATGCCTCATCAAGTAAATGCTGCTTTGTGGTCAATAAAATCTCTTAAATGGAGACAGCATGCTGTTGTAGTAGCAGAATGAGTGTGCAGTGTTGCGATGCTTTTCAGGTCACACTTCAGTAAAAAAATAAATAAATAAATAATTTTTTAAAAAGATGGACCAATTGAATATTACATCTAGTGTATGCATATGCTCCAGACACATTCTGTATTCGACACCAAGCACAAACAATATTCAGGTGTGTGTGTGTGTGTGTGTGTGTGTGTGTGTGTGTGTGTGTGTGTGTGTGTGTGTGATGGCCTGGCTGCTAATAAATTTGTGAGTGGACGTATTAATACATCATTGTGTGTGTGTGTGTGTGTGTGTGTGTGTGTGTGTGTGTGTGTGTGTGTGTGTGTGTGTGTAAAGCAATGTTTTCCCTTTCAAAGCTACATCAATGGAGGACAATTTACTCATTCTTGAATTCTGGATTTTTTTAATGTATACACTTTATTAAATTCAAGGATCGGGTGAGTTTTTTTAGGCATCCAGATGAGACCCCAGTGTGCATGTACAAACAAAAATGCAAGAGGAAGACAATTCCCTGCCGGCTGTGCTTATTCCATTTTTGTAATGGCCTGGGCTTCCAATCCAATTCGATCCAATTAGATTTTTAACCTATTGTGACCTCATATAAGACAATCCCCTTCCCTGGCTCGCTGCTCAGCTCTGTTGTTCTTTGGTGCGGCATGGCTCGTTTACATTAGACAATGAAACAGAGAGTCCATTTTAAGGAGGAGAGACGTACAGTGGTATCTCGGCATAGAAGCACCCCACCTCACACATTTTTGTCCAAAGAACTGAAATTTTGCAAGAAATTTGACTCATCATACAAAGCATTTTTGTGGCATACGAGGGAACGAACTGAGCCGAATTGAACGGCAGCTAAGTTGAGCGTACGAACGGGAGACGTTTAAAACTTGTTCATACCAGTGGAAAGCCAAGCGAAGTGAGTTTACACTTTAAGTGTTTTTTTGTTTGTTTGTTTTTCGTTTTTTTGCATTTTGTCTAAGATTTAGTGAAGACGTAGTACCATGGGTCCCAAGAATGTTAGCACGGACAGTAGCAAGAAGAAAGGGGAGCCAATTTTGGTTTGGTTTTTAAAGCGGCCGGTGTCAACAGGAACCATAAATTAAAGTTAAGTGAATTTCATATTTTCCTTAATTCCCATGTCTTTTCTATATGTTTGAATAGTTTGTATATGCCAAAATATGATTATAGTGTAGGAAATTGGTAATATTGGTAATATTTTTGGGTGGCAGGAACCTATTGTCTGAATTTGCATTATTTCCCATGGGAAAATGAGTTTCACAATACAAAAAAGACCTCGGAACAGACAGTCGGAACAGATTCAATTTGTATGCCGATGTACCGCTGTAAAGGTAATTTGACATATGAAATAATACACTGCCTGAGGGGTATTTCAGCTGGACCATTAACATACACACACACACACATTTCAGAGGAGCTTTAAAGAAAAATCTAAATCGCTCTCAGTTTGCACATTAAAATTTCTATTCATTACCCCAGGTACAACCAAAGACTTTAACACAAAAGAGAATGGTGGTCTTAACAGACTAACTGAAAATGCAAATGGTTTTGTGGGGTGCCAAAATTTTGATTGATATCAGTATTTTGCGGAACAAATAATACTTACTTAAGGAAACATTTAAATTTGCATTCCAAATAAACTCAGCGTTTCCTTGTGATTTTATACATTTACTAGGGGGCCAATAATTCAGGAATTATTCAGTGTTGTCTGAGAGGTGTGTGGACCTCACTGGGGGGACTAATCGTGTGTGTAGGTGAGGTAGGGGGTGGGATTGGGGGCTGTTCCTGAAAAATTGTTTTCATTCACTGTTTCCTGAATCGCTGCTTGACAAATCCATTGCTTTGACTGATTTTTATGGAAAAGACCAAAGTACAGCATGAATCCTGACAACCCACCGGCACGTCTGCTGAATCTGAACTGACAACCGCAGACTTACACACATTAGAGAGAATATTTTAAGCAACTAACGGCAAAGCTCTTAGTCCTTATTCTGTAGAAATAAGCAGTGCTGACATGAAGACCTGAAGATGGCCCTGTTTAATGTGGCAGGCTGGGGACTTAATTTAATTTCTCTTGTACTGTAGTGCACATGCACACGCGCACACACACACACACACACAGAGCTGCATAATGTATGCTTACTCAGGGACCTTTCTGCTCGACTCACTCGCCTTTCCATCTTCGCTGCCCTTTCATCTTCTGCATCCTTTAGCACTGAATAACAATCGTACTTCTAATGGTGCCAGGTTTTTGCTTTGCTGTCGAAGTACAATTTTTTTTACATGTCAACAGTGGCATTCGTGTCTTGATTAAGATCGGGAAAAAATATTGCACACTTTTTTTCCACGCATTCAGTCAGCCAAGGTACACACTTAGGTACTAAGTACCTAAGGTACTAAGTACACACTTATTTTCATATACAGTTAAACCTTGGATTGTGAGCATAATTCATTCCAGAAGCACGCTTGTATATTAAAACACTCATATATAGAGGCAAATTTCTCCAAAAGAAATAATGGAAACACTGATGATTCTTTTCATGTCCCAAACATTTTCATAGAATAATAATTAATACAAAATATAAAGTAAAAATGAAAAAAATCAACCTGCACTTTACCTTTGATAAGAATCGTGGCTAAAGTCAGATGAAAGAAAAGAGGAGAGGAGGACGGAGGGTGGGGCTACTGTGCAAGACGACTTACACACACATGCTCTGGAGGAAAACGTCTTTAAACTTCTCTAATGACACTTGCTTTTGCCTACTTTTGAGGATCTCGTGGAAATGTGATGTTGCATTGTCATTAAACAGATTCATCTCCCGCACTGTTACTGCCTTTAAACTTATTTTTCTTTAAGGGGGCCGTTGTTGCAGTACAGTTACTAAGGAACAGCCACTACACTATGGTCACCATGTCAAAATAAACAGTATACATGCACAAGGATGTTGACTATACGAGTGACGCACATGCACTGAGACTGAGCATGGGAGACAATTACCCACAATCCCATAGCGCGAGATAGAAGAACCATTGGCTCAGTTGTGATCATGCGACGCTCACAGACAAAGCACCTGCGTACTACTCGTATATCAAGTCCTTGCTCTTTTATCAAGTTTAAATTTATTTTAAAATGTGATTGTCTTGCAAAACGCTCACAGACCGAGTAACTCGCAATCCAAGATTCCATTGTACATGCCTTGAATCGAATATTTAAGCTAGTTTATAATTAAATTTTAAATTCAATTAAATTTCGTTTTAATTTAAAAGTGTGTATAGATGTTTCTTAAATGATTACACTAAAGGTTCAAATATTTCAATTTTTTTTAGGATCTGGAACTATATCAGCACAGCGTCCAGTTCTTAATCACACACACACACAGACAAAAAAAATTCAGTTTTTGAAAAAGTCCGCTCCCGTAATGTGCCAGTGTTTAGCTACAAGTTGCGAGTTTGCTCATGTTTATATGTAGATGACCTGAAGTCATCTACATATGCATCTACATCTTTTACGCATTTCACTGCATATCGTACTGTGTATGACTGTGTATGTGACAAATAAAATTTGAATTTGAATTTGAAGTCTGAAGTTTGTGACATCACAAAAGCTTTTTTTTCTTGTTAGCTACATTAGCCTTGCAGCTCCAGTGCAAATATTAAGAAGCAAAGGTCATCTTTAAGATGCTTTTTTTTCATCTTTAAGATGTGCTTTTAAGTTTCTCATTAATGTGAAAAACTGTGTTTTTATTATTTATTAACGTCCAGAGAGAAGGAAAAGTAACTCCACTTTGCTTCAGACCTCATCACGCCACCTCACAGGTTAATTATTTATCTTTAACAGAACATCCTTTAATTAATAATTAGCAATATAATAGAATATAAAGCCTAAAATAAATTTTGATTTGTTTAAATTCATTTCTTACATGCTAATGTTCAGGATATGTGACGTTAAAAGGGTTTAAATGTATTCATTAAAGTCTTCATGATGGTCATATTGGCAAATCTGTTGCTTGTCATAGAGCTCTAATTGAATTACAGGCGACCAATTATTCCAGCTCCTCTCAAATAACCAATTAGATGATTAAGGCCTACTTTTCCAAATTACTTTCCAGACGTGCATCGTGTCGACAGGTAGTCGGGCTGTCAATAGTAAGATCCATTACGAGGATCCTAAGCAATTATTTCTCATTCAGCACTGGTGAAGAAACTGCAAACACTGAAGCAGTAAGAAGGGAAAAAAACAGGCTCTGTTTATCCTGGAATCAATGAGCTCGGTGTTATATTTAGCATAGCCAGCGCTAATTCTGCCCGGTGACAAAGCTCGGCGGGTGAGAGTGTATGCAGAGGAGTTTTGGCTCTGTGAAGCGAACGTCAGTTTTATGAATTTGCTCGCTCCACTCACTACATCCATGTTTATGGACAGCCTGGACTGCTTTTATTAATAGCTTTCAGTGCAGTGGGGAAGATTATGAAACAAATCAGGTGCATCTATCTATCAAGGAGGCTAAAAAAATAAAAAATAAAATGCCCTATCGCGTGCAAAAAAATCACTGGAGAGCTTTACGTAATAGTCGAACAGTGCAAGGTGATGTATTTTCTGCTCTGTTAAACTCAACAGCTCTTATATTTCACACCCTTAAGAAGCTTCACCATTTTGATGCAGCCTGACAGGTCCTTGAATAACATCCTCGCTATTTTTCTGTAGACACAGTATCATTTCTGCTACAGTGTGTGTCATAAATTGCCCAGCGCCAGATTGTTTTTAAAGCACGGTGAGTGCTGGACGTCCTCTGCATGGGAGCGTATATTTAATTCATGTGCTAAATTAGTCTGCATTTACATTCCATGTTTGGAATACAGATTGTTGAATGTAGTTCCCGCCAGCAGTTTTCCATTTATAAGCTCAGTAAATAAATTTGAAATGCTGATCAAACATTTATGAATGGCGTTAATGAGAGCGGGCCGAGAACGGAGCCCTGCAGCGCCTCCGAGTTCAGATTAGTTCAGGATAAATCACTTGTCCTGTGGTAGACTTGCTTACCATCAGTATTTATCAGATTTTTGTAATTAGTCCTTGCTCTAATGCACCTGCTATAAATAAACAGCTCATAACATGCATCATACATCCATCTCAAGTCAGTGTGGGTGTGTTAGTGAACGGGAATGTGCTTTCAAATCTTTTAGTCCATGCGCGTAGTCTGTATTGGAGCAAGATTGATTATTTTGCTTCAGCAGTAATTCTTTTAGTTTATAATTTGGTTTCATTCACAGTACACACAATTAAACAAACCAAAAGGCACATATACAGTATGTTGGCTGAGGAGGCAGTATAAATGTTGGCTGCATAATTAATATAAATGAGAGAAAACGTAGCCTCTTATTGCTCTTTTTTACATGACCTCATTGTCCTTACCTGTTTCATCTTTGGCGCTTCATCCCTGATGCCATCTTAAAAGCTCTCATACTCTCAGTGGAGTGCAAAGTTTATTGTTCCCTCCCATTTCTGTGTGTGTGTTATTTACCATAGGGTATATACGGTATATAACCCATTGGATTAAGAATTGGACGTTACTCAAGTTCATATGCATGTGAAGGTGGGCGAGCTAATCCATAGGGTTTAATCTGATGACAGCCCACACTTTGCAGCTCTAACAGTTTCAACTCTTCTGGGAAGGCTTTCCACAAGGTTTAGGAATGTGTTTATGGAATTTCTGACCTTTCTTCCAGAAGCGCATTTGTGAGGTCAGGCACTGATGTTGGACGAGAAGACCTGGCTCACAGTCTCCGCTCTAATTCATCTCAAAGATGGTCTTCATGGACCTTGCTTTGTGCACTGGTGCGCATGTTGGAACTGGTGTGGGTTTGTTTTTCAGGAGTTGGACTCGGTGGCCCCTTACTTCCAGTAAAAGGAACTCTTAATACTTAAACATATCAAGACATTTTGGACAATTTCATGCTCCCAACTTTGTGGGAACGGTTTGGGGATGGCCCCTTCCTGTTCCAACATGACTGCGCACCAGTGCACAAAGCAAGGTCCATAAAGACATGGATGAGTGAGTTTGGTGTGGAAGAACTTGACTGGCCTGCACAGAGTCCCGAACTCAACCCGACAGAACACCTTTAGGATGAATTAGAGCGGAGACAGCAAGCCAGTCCGAATTAGGTCCAGGTCCACTGCGACTCTGATCCCAAAGTGGTTAAAGAAAATGAACATGTATGGTATATGTACTAGCTGGCTAATAGTCTAATTTAACTTGCTGCAAGATGGAACACCATGTAAATCGCTTTATGACTTTGTTACAGTGTTTTCACTTCTGGGTATTTACTAAATAAATTAATATGAGCTTAAATGTGAGCTTTTCCTGTTTAATTTGGTGTCGTTTGCCTTTGCCTGGCCTTTCTGATAAGGATGCACTTCATTATCTTGCTGATTATTTGGACAAATAAACACAATCATCTGCCTGACCTTTTAAATTGAATTTAAAAAAGCTAATTAACAAAGAAGCTTTAATTTAGTTGCTTAGACCTTGTGATGAGGGAAAGTGTGGATCAGAAAACGAAAGCTGGGAAGCTGCTTGAAACCAGGAGGAGCCTTAATAAATCAGCCCAGCATACAGACTGTTACATCATGAGCTGTCAAAAACAAACTCTTTATGAATGAGTTTTTAATTTAAACCTGAGATAAATCTATATAGTACATTATGCTGTTTTATTGCTTTTTTTTTTTCAAATCCTTTGTTTGCATTATGGTTACTAAAGTAAAAGAAAAAACATATTATGGCAAAATTAGTAGTGAGGAAGGGGTTGTGCAACAAAAAGTCAGCCCCCCCCCCCCCCAACCCCCCACACCCCCACCATTTTCTGTTCATTATATTGCATATACACAGTAGTAGCGTTAAAAGGGATGGGGCTATAAGAGTTAAAATGATTATTTGTGTGTGTGTATGTTTTGTTTTTACTTTCATTTCAAGAAATGTATTCTTTCCTGTGTCTCACTAATAGCTTGGTAGCAGGAATCTTTCCCCATACAGAATGCTGAAGAAACCCACTGTATGTTACATAAGCTGTGTAAGAAACGTAAAAAGTGGGGGAGCATCAGCTGCTCAGCTGTGCGAGACGTAGAGGAGAGGAAACTGCGGCTCATAACAAGCCACGGGGGAATCACTGCCAGACTCCACACGGCCATTAACTTCGTTATTTATTTATTTAAATTTTTTTTATGAGCCTTCATTATTTTCGTGAGATGAAAGGATGTTCATACTCGCGTAACTAGCACATGGAGGGCCTCTTCTATGCCCAGTCCTTAGCTGTACACTGACAGTGTTTGAGGAATATTAACGAACAATACCACTTTTGTAAAAAGAAATACATTTACAAAAGCCCGCGAGTCAGGAACCGTCAGTTTTAATGTATGGCTTTGAATATAAAAGCTCTTTATATTCTGGCTGAGTTAATAATGAAACACAGTTAGAGGCTGTCGTATCTCAGGCTTTAAGGTGCTCACTTAGTAACTGGATGATTGAGTGTTTAAATCAGAGATGTACACATTACATTCCTTGATAAATTACATTAGAATTCACTTTGTAGTCATTTTTAGACATTCAGATGTGTCTCCAGTGCGCATGTACAAGCCAAAATACATGAGAGAATAAAATAATTCCCTGCTGTTTATAGCTAGTTAGAATTCACCCAAATATGACCTCATATAAGAGCCCCTCCCCTGACTTGTTGCTCAGCCCTGCTGTTCCCTGGAGAGGCGGAGCTTAGCAGTCGCTCATTTACAGAGGTGGAACGCAAGAATGACATTTACTCGTGTTGCTGTGATTGAGTAGTTTTTTTGTGCACTTCTACATTTTAAAGTAGTTTTTAAAAACTGTAATTTTACTTTTACTTAAGTATGTTTTGTTTGAAGTATTTGAAATCATGTTCAGTACTGAGTAAAAAAATAAATGAATGAAAATGAAAAATAATTTAAAAGAAATAATGCAACGGGGAAGGAAAAAACTTCACCCCACATGTATGTATGTTGCCGCCCCTCTCACACGGTGTGTGTGTGTGAGAAGGAGAGAACGGAGTCGGAGCTCAGGTGGCCTGCTTACCCCCGAAACGCTCTATTCTTTTACCCTTTTCTTTACTTTTACTTTATGTTTTGTATTATAATTTTATGACATTGAAAGAGGCTGATAAAGGTTTTGTGCTGAACGTTATTCTCGGCACTGAGCCCTTTTCTCCCTCGGCTATCCGGCGCAAAGCGTCAAACCATATTTAAGCGACCACATTGATTTCAAGTGCAAAAAAGGCAACAGCTTTTTTATGCAAAGGTGATCCTTCAGTTAAAAACAACTAGTTTGAGTTGTCTTTTTTGAACTACGCTATAATCCCCCCAAAAAAATTTAAACTCAATGTTCCCAGATGAAGCACATATAAAAGCTAACTCTAGTGAAGATACTTTATTTTTCAGTGTTGATGAACAAATAAAGTTCTCAGAGATGAGAAAGCATGATGTAAATAAAGATATATATATATATATATATATTTTTTTTTATTAGCATGTTGTGCTACAGTAGAAACCGCTGCTTTTTTTGTCCTCTTCCTAGCAAACAGAAACAGCATTAGACTGCCATGATTTGCAGCTTGATCAGCCTTTACAGAGAGAAATATCTCAATAAACATCAACAAGAAAATGAGTCTCTCCAAAAATTAAGGTGATTCGATTCCACCTCAGTTCGGATAAAATCACGGTGCTGAATGATTGAATACCGTTTTAATCAGATAGCTTAAGGTAGCCTTTACTTAACAAACTTAACAAGGCTTTGGTCCAGTTTAAAACGTGAAAAATATTCTACGGCCCTCCCGACCCTTTAATAATAATCTGATCTACTATGATAAATAAAGAATACATCACGTCTTTTGAATCCATTTAGTTCTGGTTACTTTTTAAACGCAATTACTATATCAGAAATATTTTATTGAATATTTTAACTAAATTACAAAATTTATGTTAAAAAATAACCTCTCGCAGCCCATCTGCAGTACCTGTACAGCCCACTAGGGGACCGCAAACCATACTTTGAGAATCACTGTTCTAAGGTATTACTTGCTTATAAAGCATTCAGTCATGTTTTCATGTATTTGTGTTTCCCATGAAGACCAATTTATGACTGACATTTATAGACTGATAATTTTGAACTATATCAACAAAAAAGTAGCCCTACACTTAAGTATTTACTCTGGATACAAATTCAAATACCAGATAAGATTTCAAATTTTAATGAACAGAAACTGAATTTTCCTCTTACAGTTGTATCAGAGACGTGTTTTGTGTACTGGAGCACTGATCCCAATGTGCTTGGCTAAGCTTTTAATTTCATGCAGGGAAAGAAAAAGGAATAAAGATAAAAACTGAGCAATTTTATGTTCTGCATCATCTTTAACGTCAACTCCTGCTAGAGTCTGGTACTGAGTCACACCAAACTGTGTGCTGACAAAGAAATGTAGCTTCCAGATGGAGTTATGAATGATTTTTTTTAGCTCTGTCACATTCATATTTATCTTTTTTTATGTTACACAGGACCCTCTTTGATGTCAGCCCAAGTTTTTTGTTTGTTCAATTTTTTGTTTGTTTGTTTGTTTGTTTTTGTAAAAACAAAAACAAGTTACTTGGAAAGTAGATTTTCTTTTGTTACAATATGTACAGAAAGTATAGTATTCACCATATATGGCATGGTACACTGTAAATATTGCAGTGTTAAAATAACTCTTTAAGAGATAAAATTTAACACTGGACCTGAGTGTATTTGGTCCCACTCAGAATTAATTCAGAGTAAAATTAACCCCGTTTCATAGTAAAAAATTAGCACTGCTCAACACTGGATAGTGTTACTACAATTTAACACTAAAGGAAATTAACTCTAAATGGTGTGACCACAATTTAACACTGAGGGAAAATTAACACCACATGGTGTTAATATTTCACTTTTGTGGAGTTTATTAGTATTTTTATTAGTAAAAAAAAAAAATCCCACTTAGAGAGTACAATTTTAAAACCCATTTGGTGTGGTAATAGGTTAAAATACTGATCAAATAACTCCATAAGTGTCATTCTTTCACTCTGTGGTGTCATTACTTTTCTCTGCGGCAGTGCAAAGTCTACTCTTACCGAGTGTTATTTTGTTTGTTTGTTTACATTGAATACATGGAATATAACAGAACAGAAAACAACCTCAACATACCATTTAAAACATTTATTAAAACACTGTCAGGCTTAAACACAGACATCACATCTGAAAAACATCATCTGCATAAAATGGCAATAGGGCACTATCTGTACTTTATTTAAATAGTTTTACTGGTGGATATCTACTCCACTAATGAACACCTATTAATTTATACTCCATTTATCCTACATCATTAAATATCTGTACTTTTTACTTCATTGTATTTATGCATGAGATTGTGGTAAATAACCACAGTGGTGTGTGGCATTTAAAGTGGTAATATCGCCACCTGCTGATTATTATATGTAATGGCATGATTTGCCTTCCCTCTGTGAAACACTTAATCCTATAGCAAGTGTTTGAAAACAGAAGTGGAGATGGTTTTTAGAAAAAGAAAGAGAAGGAAGTGGCTTTTTACTAAAGCTTTTCGTCCTTAACTAAAATTGAAGATTAAAACTTTTTCTCAAGTAGAAATGTAAATGAGGACCCATATACATTTAGTTGAGTAATATTTAACCTGAAATAACTCAACTTTTATTCATCTACAGGATTTCTGTATTTTTTCCACCACTTAAAATATATATATATATTTAATCTGAATATTAACTAAACATTATCATTGAACAAGCGGAGATTTATTTAGCAGACAAAATGAAAATATCATCCAAATCCACAAATGTGAAAGGTAAAAAGGGCAATTCAAAGAATGAACCAATATAAACATGTGCAAGGCACTTAGAAATGACAAAAGGATCCCAATGCATTATAGTCAGGGAATACCACTAGCAAAAAAAATAAATAAATAAAAATAAAAAAAACAGTTTTGTTCTTGAAAGTATTGAAAACAAACCAAGTGCTATTCTTTATTTAATAAACACACCGTAATTAAGATTGCAATTATTTCCAAAGTAGACTCATTGCGAATAAATCTGAATCATCCTGTGAGGAAACATTTAATCCCAGAACAATCTCACATTTACAACATCTGGCAGACATTCTTATCCAAAGCAACCTGCATTTTTAACATTCCATTATACTTCTGTTCAGTTGAGGGTTAAGCACCTTGTTCAAGGGCCCAACAGTGGCAACATGGTGGTGCTGGGGTTTGAACCTGGTACCTTCCTTTCAGTAGTCCAACACCTTAACCACTGAGCTACCCTGCTCAAGCTCGCTTCACACCTCCAGTGTCGGGGGCTCGAATCTCTCTTCTGGTATGTGTGTGTGTGTTGAGTTTGCAGGTTTTTCCTGTGCTTGGTAGGTTTCCTCCAGTTGCTCCGGGTTTCTTGTTGTACCCTGCCTTGTCCCAAAACTTCCCTGTGATAGGATCTTCCATCACCCTACACAGGATAAGTGTTATGGATAATGTATGGATAGATGGATGGATGGGCGTGGTCTCTTCCAGTTTTAACCCCATCCCATCCACAGAAATCAAGGGCTCACTGAATGTTTAGATTATATTAGATCATCTTTTGTATGTATGTCATTTATGTGAGATCTTAGTCTTATCACTATTATCAAAGCAGTTTTGTTTCTTCACCAGGGCCAGAGGTTGGTTAAAATGTGTTCATTGTAAGGGTACTCTGGTGGCTTGTTGTGACCTGAGACCTTTCCAACACACTAATGCTTTAGATAGATAGATAGATAGATAGAACGATAGATAGATAGATAGATAGATAGATAGATAGATAGATAGATAGATAGATAGATAGATAGATAGATAGATAGATAGATAGATTATATGCTAATGATTAATTAATGGTCTGGAAGTTTCTTGGCCAGACTGAATTCCAGTTTCATTTATCTTTTTATTATTATTATTATTTAAGTCATGTTATAGATGGGCATCATTGCCTTTATATAATGTGTTTGGCCCAAAGGGAATAAATAAGCTAAGTTCGATTAATTGAGGATGCCTCATGAAGCTTAATGCGCCACATCAAATGGTCATCAGTAAAATTACTCTGTTGACTAATTCGCACTAGGAATTAATCTGAAAGTTTCATAAGCGCCGACTGCCAGTGTTTGTGTCCCCAAATGAAGATAAATACAACAGCACAGTTTCACCAGAGAATGATTCAGTTTATTGGACATGAAAATAAATATATACATAAATCCAAGGAGAATTCAGACTTTTTTAACAATCTGTTTTATAGTGAAATAAATACATGATTTTCCACCATGATATCCGAACACATCTCAAACAGTAGTCTTTGCCAAAATAAAAACTTGGTTCTTAAAAGTACCAGGTTTCTACAGAAAGGTGAAATCTTGTAGCTTATTTCAGGTAGATAATTGACAGCTAGAACATATTTACATAGTGCACATACTGTACTGTACATTGATGCATGAGCAGACTTCACCTATGAGCTCAATTAAAAATTTTATTTTTAACTCCACCGAAAGAAAATACTTCCAAATATACAGCAAACTTCAGCTACTTCTGCTATATTAAATGTCCAAGGTTCGGTTGCTCCCGACTGCTCTTCTGCCCGCTATCACACTATTAATATTGCTCTGTACCAGAGTACACTCGCGTATTTACACTTTTCAATACAGTACGCGGCAGAATCCACGTAACTGGTTTGTGAGCCACCGGTAAACACAAACAACAACCTTCGCGCTATGTATTACTGTACATTACTGACATTTCATCAACAGTGTCACCTGCCGTCTCACTCCATGAAGTAGAGAGGATAAAACTGGCGCATGCTACGTTCACATGCAATTCACATATCACAGTTATATCGTCGGAGAAGGTGTTTCTGGGACACTTTATCCATTCTCATAAACAATAATGACTTTCAGTAAGTCTTGTTTGAGTTTCCAACACCTGATAAGAACACTGACCACAATTTTATCTTCTGATATACAAACTTATCGCTGTTCTCTGTTTATATTAAAAATAAACTGTGCAATCTTATGAAAACTTTTATACGTCTAATATAATAGCCTTCTTATTTAAAAGGGGTGTTCAAGTCATACTGGGACTGGGTGATGAATGAAGTCGTACAACTATTGATATTTACAGAAGACTTCAAGCGTAAGATGTGATGAGACTCTGAACATCCAGTCAGTGGAACGCCTGATCCTTGAAAAAAACGATGGATAACTTGTCATCATGTTGTCTTAATATCGTTGTTTGGGCCGTTAAAGGAGTTCCTGGGAGGCCAGCGTTTCAGAAGTGAAGCAGGCAATCCGATCATGGCCCTGGCCCACTGTTCAAATGTTCTACCTTGATGGTATTCAAGCAGTAGTGACACTAAATAAGATCATTAGTGTAGCAGATAAATAAAGTGCGATTTTACTCTCGTGTTCTGTAACTCTGCACAATCAAAAGTCCCAGTTTCACTCGAACCCCCCTCATAGTATACAGTACGGTTATGTAACATCTTTTGTTTTAATCAGCCTTCATTGAAAATATGCTTGTATTGTAGTCAGTGCACAATTTGGTATACAACATCTTTAAGCAATAAATTAAAACCTCTATGCAGAATTTAGAAACAATAAAACTCGTTGTTTATTTAGACAATAGTCAAATGTCTGAGTTTTTGGAGTCCGGGCAAATCGAGAGAATAACCGTCAAAAACAGAACTGTTGTCATTATGGTTGGAATAAGCGTCAGGATGCTAGAAAACAAGAACAGAACATTAGCACAGGACTGACTTTGATGCATTCAGTTAAGATGTAGTGATCTTAATGTCATCTTGCTTTGAATGTGAATTATTTTACCTGATTATTGCTGGGATAATTGGCCTGTCGATGGTTGGTGATGGCGTAGACCCCATCACGGTTGTCTACTGTAAAAAGATTCAGAAGAAGTGATAGGATCTATTACAAATCATTAACATTAAACAAATGGTGCATGTGCCATTATACCTATCTATACCTAAAAAAAAATTTTTTTTTCAAGTATCTTTGACAACTAAGTGACAACTAAGTGCAAAGAATTGTTGTAGTTTTTATGAAACTGATTTTACTGTTTTATCCCTTGGGATATTCATTAAAACAGAAAGTTTTTATACTTGTATTCATAGCCGGTTTCTATTTTCCAGCATTTAAAATAAATTTTTAAAAAGTCCCTGACATTTGCAACATCATTTTTTAAAAATATGTATACAGTATGCATTTTCACCAAATTGCATTTCCTAACTAATTCCATAGAATAGGATTGTTATGCTAGTGAACTGAATCTCTGCTGTATGGCCATTAACAAACGACACATGCATCCATCCCCCTTGTGGCTCCCGTGTCTCACCTCTAGGTCTCTCTTCAACATATCCAAAGTTCTCCCGTCCTCGTTCTCTGTATGCGGGTTGCCTATAAGCTCTATGAGCTTGAGTTTGTGCCCTACAGGGAAAAATAAAAAAGCTTTTAGCAGAATTCATAAGTGAGAAAAAAAAAAAGAAAAAGAAAAAACACTCCCATCGACCAAGTTGAGACATGACTGCATATAAATAACCCTTTACAGATTGATAGCAAAATTGTTTTGTGCTTGTGCTGATGTACATACGTACCTCACTTCCTCCTGATATCGTGACCCTGAAAAGCAGGAACGTAAGCGTTTATGAGCTTTTCGTATCTTTTCTATGTCGCGGCATCATTTGCTTCAATGAGCTCATTACACTCCAAGGTTTCTTTTCTTTAACAAACCATTTTATAATTAAAACGTTAAGTTTGTTCCTCTGTATAATCATCGAAGGAGGCGCCGCCTCATCAGGAGGCGGAGCCTAAAAGACAAAGTCATACCAAAATGCAGTATGCTAAGAAAAATGTGATTCTGCTTGTTTTGGCCGCCCTGATAACATTCCAGCGGGTTTACATACTGTACACAGCATTGAAACACCACGTCTTGAGTGATTAAAGCCACATTGAAACATGAAAGACATGAAAGTTCTATATTATGCATTGCAAGGCTGCTAAAGGACGGCTACTGTATAGCACACTGATCTATCTATAGCCATCTTATACCGAAAGCCAACGCGACGACTTCATCAAACTTTTATTATACACTGTACATTATAAATGACATGCGGCGCACTCACTCCTTCTCTTCCGCTTCTTCCCACAGAAGAAGATGATGCCGTAGATGATGAGGAATAAAAGTGCAGCCAGGCTGAAGGCCACCGTGATCGCTATTAACACGGTCCAGTCTATGACCCGGGCTTTCTCTGTAACAAAAAAATGAAATCATTCATATTGATACTTTTAAGCATTTTAGCTAATTAACTTATATGTTAATTAAAATTCTGTTAAAATAATTCCATTTTGAGACACATGACAAAACCTCAGACCTGCTGTCCATGCATTATAGTAATGGTTATCAATGGTTGGGCCTCAATTATCAAACTGGAAAAAAAAAATTGTAAAGTTTTTCATCAAAATTCTTTGCAAGAGGAGTATTTTTGCTTTTTTTTTCTGTAAAATGTTTTGAACTATTGGTGGTATTGGGTTGTACTGTACAACCCTCATCTTCAAGTATATATATACAGTATGTAAAGAAAGTAACTAGACAAATTGCTTTAAAGTGCAATAAAATACAAAAACTTTTTTTTTTTTAAAAGGTTTTATTTTTCCTGCATATATATCTTTTAAAATATGGTGGTGCCACAAATGTCAAACTTAAACTTTTTTAATATAAAAATTTTGCAGAAATTTTTTTTTTGTCCATCTATGCTTATTTTTCTAAACAATGCATTAGGTGCAATGAACAAAATGAACAAACAGCAAACAAGGAAGTGGTGACAGTTTTTTTTAAAGTTCATATTCAAATATTTTTATAAAAATGTTAATTATAAGGCCTAAACCAAGCGCAAGGCATAAATATACAGAACGCATGAACAACAGCCTTCTGGTGCAGAAGAGAAGCCGGAGAGCTCGTCATCCTCCTCATCGAATATTACTGATGAAGATCTCCCGCCCAGTACTATTTTGTAAGCGGTGTGTCTATACGCCGCTGTTTATGTGAGGATGATTCCATTTTATCCACACATGCAAAAGTAAAAGTGTATGTGCATATGTTCTGGAGAGAGAGAGAGGAATGAGAAAGTGTGCAAACTGCAGTGATAAAGAGAGCAAAGAATAAAATGCTATGGATTAGAAGCTAACGCAGCACCAGAGAAAGCAAGTCCAATGCAGGGTAAAGCAGCATGCGCACACAATCTAGATCCCCATAGCATGCAGCAGGATGACATGCACAGGTATGCACACCTCAAATCCACAGAACATGCATGTATGGACACACAATGCATTTTAGAAATTGTGCACATGCAAAGGAGGGGGGTGGGTACGTATAAACGGCGTCACAGCACCTCGGAGGTTTGATATTCACGTGGAAATACTTGGATTTTGTATACAAAAAGGATTATTGTTCATTTTTTTTGTTTGTTTATGATTGGAGATATGCAGATGGGATGCAAAAGACTCGGTTTTAAAGGGTTAATTCATGAATTATCATATAATTCAGCATCATATAGTTGCTGAATCATCGCAAAGGTTGAGCAGTGGTCTTACAATAGTTATTTCTTGCATTTTCAGAGAAACAAAAAGCTTTGCTTTTTACGGATGCCTGTTTTGTGGGCTTGTTTAAAATGAAAATTTAAATGTTTAGAAATCTGGTGTGAACTTTCTAATTTAGTTTTACTAATGAATACAGCTTTTAAGACGCACCTTTTCTAAAAGTTTGATAAAATGAGGCCCATAGTGCTATTATTATTATTATTAGTAGTAGTAGTAGTAGTAGAAGTATGATTATTGTTATTGTTATTATTAATATTAGTATAATTAGTACTAATATCATAATTAGTGATATAATTAGTGGTATTATTATTATTATTATTATTATTATTATTATTATTATTATTATTATTATTATTATTATTATTGCAAGTTAACGTTTCATTGTAAGAACAAAAAATCTATATTTGTCTATTTTTCCCTAAACCTAAACTATAACATTTCTTACGGACGGTAAGGTAGACAGTGCTGGTTTCAGGCGATGGGAGAGCAGAAACAGAAGCCAGACAGGCCACAGAAACGTTGTTGTTGGCAGTGATTGTGAGATTGCTGGTGGTGTTCATGAGGTTTCCGCTTGTCACAGTCGTGTTATAGAGACTGGGATCCACTGGTATGCCATTCATAGCCCAGACAATCTGGGCTGCAGGAGACCATCCTGCTGCGAGACACTGGAACGAGACCTTATCTCCTATTGTTGCTGTGCGGTTTGACCCCGAAATTGCCACTGTGCCAGTCTCTGGGGACAGACACAAATTACATTGTAGTGGATTTGTTCTTCAACTGCATTACATCATTTGCACAATTAGAGCTCCAAATAGGGCAGCAATGAATGAATGTAAAACCCAAAAATAAAAAAATAAAAAATAAAAAGCCAAGAAGACAATATAATTGGAAAGGAAAAAAGTTACAGACATATTAAACATATTTATACCTTCACAGTAATAACTGAGCAAAGTGTCCCTGATGTAATGTTGGTCAATAATGGTCATTATTATACATAATTATATACATTTTTTATTTCAGTCCAAAACAGAACGAGAAATTGCTATAGCACATACAGTATACCCTGCGTAGGCGTAAACAGTTTAGGATGGACCACAGTGCAAGATTGAAGTCTTGGAGCACAGCAGAGTATTTATTCACAACCTAACAACTGGGCTAACAACACATAACAGGTGGGCATAATCAGGTAGCAATGCAAAGCAAAAACAGGGGTGAGGAAAGAACTGGAACAGAAACAATGACCTCATATTTTTTGTTGTAGAATGTCCATGGAAGGAAGCAAAAGTCAGGCTGGATCCTCTTTTACTTCTCTATCTCTTTAAGTGCTTGTCTTTTTAAGAATTATTATATTCGGTTATTGTGGTGTGTATCCCCCCATACAAGTCCCTCTATAATATAATAAGCATTCATATAAACTTGTGATTGCCTAAAAGCAATAATTTCTATCAGTGCTGCAGATATTTAAAAGAAAAGTAACATCTTCTGGCCAATCAGAGTAGAGAAACAGTACTGTAGAATAAACTGGAACAAAACACCTGTGTTTAAGACCCTTTAACTGAGTATCTACCCATATACATACTCATATACAGGATAATGAGAGAATTAATATTGTGTAGGTCCCCTTGTGTCACCGAAACAGCTCTGATCCATCTAGGCATGGACTAGACCTCTAAAGGTGTGCGGTGGTATCTGGCACCAATCCATCAAATCCTGTAATTTGCGAGGGTTGGACCTTGAAGGATCAGGCTTGTTTGTCCAGCACATCCCACAGATGCTCAATCAACATTGCTTGTCTGTAGCATCCACCTGAGCACCAGGACCCACGATTTCCCAGCAGAACGTTGCTCAGAGCATCAGACTGCCTCCACCAGCTTACTTGCTGTCAAAAAGAGCCGTGTCTTCTCCAGATAAGTGACACACATGCACACAGCCTTTCACATGAAAATCATTGCTAGAGGTTTTGGTGGTGGACACTGGTCAGCATGGACACTCTGACTAGTCTGCAGTTACACAGCCTGATACAAAGCAAGCTGTGCTGCACTGTGTGTTCTGACACCTTTCTATCACGCTTTTTCAGCAATCTGTGCTACAGTAGATCTTCTGTGGGATCAGACCAGATGGTCTAGCCTTCACTCTCAGTAAGCTTTGGGTGGTACAACAATTGTTTGGTATGTACAGTACTTACCACAGCATACCAGGGATACTCCAAGATCTGCTGTTTTAGAGTTGCTCTGACCCAATTATCTACTCGTCACAATTTGGCCCTTGTCAATGTCATTACCCATTCTTCCTACTTCCAACACATCAAATTTGAGAACCTAATATATAAGAGTCTAATATATCTACCCCTTGACTTATTATTTACCTTCAGTGGTTTTAATCTTAATGATGGCTGTTCGTTGTAAAAACTAAATAAACATTAAAAAATCGCTATTTCAAAAAGGACAAATTATTGGACTGTGTCAAGCCAAGAAAACAACTAATGATAGTGCTACTCTGTCAACTTTATGGATGGAATGTGATCAGGGGAAAAATCATGAATGAAATCACATTTTGTGAAGTTGCATGGTAAAAAAAAATCAGCAGTAAAAACCAGAGCTATGTTTAATAGTAAAGGTAAAAGCATATCCATACACACACACACACACACACACACACACACACACACACACACACACACACAATGTAATGAGAATTCACAGGATTGGATCAAAAACAGCTGTGTGTGCATAAGAAAACCACCTGCTAGTGAGACTAATCAGAAAAAAAGGGCTTCACTTTGCTAGGGAGCATAAAGATTGGACTTATGGAAAAAGGTCATGTGATCTAATGAGTCCAGATTGACCCTATTTCAGAGTGATGGACATCGAGTTAGGATAAGAAGGGAAGCGTTCATGCATAGTGCATCATGCACACTGCGTCATGCACACTGCACCACTTCACCCATCATGCATAGTAAGGCCACTGTACAAGTCTCTAGAGCCAGTGTTATGGTCTGTGGTTGCTCAGGTGTAGGCTCAACAACATTATATGGCAGTAAAATGTAGTCAGCTGACAACTTGAATGTACTAAATGGCCAGGTTATCACCAGAGGTGGAAAAGTACATCTAGTGTGTTACTGTACTTAAGTACATCTTTCTAGTGTCTATACTTCACTGAAGTATATTTATTGAAGGATACTTTGTACTTTTACTACACTACGTTCTCCATGAAATATCTGTACTCCTAGTTAAGTGTACATATAAATGGAGAACGTCTACGTCTACTTTCCCACCTCTGGTTATCACATCTAAGGAGTTTACCTTTGATGGTGGTTACAGGCATATTGCAGGACTCCAGAGTTCTGGGAGCATGAGGAATAATTTTTACACATGAATTAGACACCACAATAAGACCACAATGAAATCTTGGTGTGCAAATGTTTCTTTTTGGCCAGGCAGTGTATATAACCGTATCTCTTAAGCTAACCATCAGCAGCATATGACGAACTATAATATTTGGCCACAAGCAGCTATTTTCCCAGAGTAACTGATTTCCCATGAGATGCCAGAAAGCACCAAGTAATTTAGGAGCACCAGAACACATTTGTAATGAGAATGATTTCAGCACAGTGAAAGAGTGAAACAGGTGAAACGCACACACACACACACACACACACACACACACACACACACACACTATCCAATCTAAGCATTCGAATACGTGAACAGCATTGCTCAAGAGGCACGTTTGTGCAAACACATTGTTCAGTTCAGCTGGACACGACTAAGCTAAGCTAAAGCTACACAGTCTACACACATCAATATAGCATGTTTCACTGAATATTTGATTAGACAGAGTAGGTCTGCTGAAATAAATCTTTAAAAAATCTTCATATTTTGTTAGTCAGTGAAAAACCTCAGAGTCCATCATTATAGCTACATTAATATGAACCACAGGTTTAACTTTGCGGAAAAACAAGAAACAAATGACATATAATGCTGTGGTTTAGATATCGGCAGCTCTTAAGTTCCTTGAATCTTAGCAAATTAATTGTTAGCATGTTTCTTTTTTACCATGTTTTAGCTAGTTAATTGTCAGGTGCTTAATTTAGGTTTTAAACTGTTAGCTTAATCACAAGCCTGTTATTAGCTTGTTCAAAGGTAGCTGCCATAATTAAAACATTTTATTTACAGATGTGTTATTAATACTTATATTTTTCCATCCAGCTCCAATTGTGAAATTTGCATCATACTTTTTACTCATTTATATTATGTTTACAATAATGTTTGCCATACAAATGCTATCTTTTGTCTTTACTGAACTGTCAGTAAAATTAAATATTTAATTGTTAGCCTGCTAATTGCTAGCTTACTAGCTCCTTAACGTGGTCTTCCCTATGTTCCCAAACCGCTACATTCCAGAGTTCCTTGGGTCCTATGTTTCCAAGGTATTTGTGTTAAAATAAAATAAAAATTATATATATAGGGACCGATATAAAGGACCCTGAGGACATAAGTAAAGTCCCCTCCATAACTACTAAAACGACAAGCATTTTATATCTGTCAATGTTATAACACTACTAGAGCACTACACCCCCTACCACACACACACACACACACACACACACACACACACACTGTGTGTTACAGTAGTTTAGCATTTGATACAGAAGAAACACACAGATCTATCCATATTTAACTATGACCAGCTAAATGAAATCGACTCTTCGCTGCACCTCTGAAAAGAGGTAATGATTCGGAAAATAGACTCTGTTGGCAGCTAAATGAAGAAGCAGCTCGCTGAAGATCGATACTTTTTATTTTTCGTATCGGTTGCACACTGTAATACAGCCTCGGGTGCAGGAAGGTGTTTAAGTGTCTACTGGCTGTAAGAATATACACAATCCATATACATGAAAAAAATGGACTATATTAAATGTTAACAAAACATAATTTTTTACAATGATTTATTTTATGTCCATATTTTCTTGTGTAAAGAAAACTGCCATTAACTAAACATTATTCATTTTTCACTGTTGAAATTTATATATGTATAAATATGTTTACACTTGCATGCACTTGGTCTAATCCTAGGTTTGCTAGCTTGCTAGCAGGTGTAGCTAAAGCTCTGAACTGTAACAATATAACAAACAAACAAAAAATGGCTTCCCCGCTAACTTGTTATCTTGCCAGTGATCTCAGCACTGCTTTTAATTACACATCACATTAGATAGCCATGATAAATATGTTTGCTGACTAGCTTGGGTGTGGTAATGCTGTTGTGATCTGCACATTTTTTGTTTAGATTTTACAGGTTGCCTTTCCTGGCACAACCCCTCCTGTTTTTGTCCAGGCATAGGACTGGCACTAAGAGTGCTCTTCAATTTTAATGGCTGGATTTCGATATTGGATTTGGACCTTCTCTTTGTTGGGTCATCGTATCACCTAAACCAGGGTTGTCAAATCTCTTCAAGAACGTATGGGTGGGGTTTTCATTCCAACCAAGCTGAAGCCAAGCTAAACTCAACTAATGAAACAGGTGGAGTCAAGTGTGGCTTCAGTTTGGTTGGAATGAAAACCTGCTCAGACATCCAGTCCGTCCTGCATAACATCCATTAAACATTCATACAAATATGAATGCAATATAAATCATACTTACGCTGGACGTTCAGCGTCGCAGGTATAAGCAGACCGCCTTGCACCTGACATCCCACTGTTCCAGCATCACTTGGTGTGACGCCTATAATCGTGAAACCCCATTTGTATAGTCCTGCTGTCGTGTAGTTTGTGGCAGAATAATGAGGAACACTTGCAACTGGACCAGTGCTCTCTAAAATACTGAGGGCTAAGCGGTTGTTGACTGTCCAAGTCATGACAACCCAGCCAGGTGAGGTCAGGCTGCAGTTGAAACTGGCATTAGAGTATTGGAGCACCGTCTCGTTAAGAGGTTGTAGTGTCTGAGTGCTCACGCCTAAAAGGAGAAAAGGATTCATTAAATCTTATTTATCAAATAAGCCAAAAGTTTGAGACATCAGCATGGATTCTTTATTTACAAAAAATAAAAAATAATAAATTGTAACACCATTAAATAATTGTTGGTGATTAAACTGAGATAAAATGTTGAATTTTTGTTTATTACCTTGTTAATCAATAATAATAGATCATAATAATAATAATAATAATAATAATAATAATAATAATAATAATAATAGGTCATATAATAATAATAATAATACAAGCATACACAACAAGGTAATCAAAAGATTGCGGTGCACTCGGTTACACTCGTGCAAATTTGGCATGAAATAAAAAATCCTGAACTCTCTCTGAAACCTGATGTACAGTTCAGCCAATATGGGAGTCATTTCACTATGTCCTATTTTCAATTCTCACTTCCTAGCCAGAGCAGCAGATGGCGACTGAAATGGTCGCAATTGCACCGAATGTTTTTATTTTGCGACTAGTCTTATCTAGGCAGTCGACAGAGATGACTGGTGATGACTGATCCGCACAAAAATGTATTTTCATAACATTAAGAATTTCCTTTTTTATTCTCATTCGCACAGCACCATACTAACTAATTCTCACGCTGGCTAGCTAGCCAATGTTAGCTAATGTTCGTCAAGGAACATGGACAACTGGCAAGAAAACTAAACAGCATTCTTCTCATGTGTTTTAGATCTACTAAAAGTTTTGTCTCACCTTGTTACACTTTGTTTAATTTCAGGTGCTTTAGGCGGAGCATTCGTGGCTGAGACAAAACAGGGTGTGATTAAATATTAGCAGAAATATTGGTGCTTGAAGCCTACGTGACGTGTATATTCAATGCTTCTGTTGAAGCTGCTCCCTTTGTGAGTTCAGATTTGCTTTAGAGTTGATGTAATGGTGTCTGTTAAAGTCAACTTTATAACAGCGACCTTTAGTACGGAGCAAATGCTAGAGCTCGCTGTTCGGCTCCAGATTATTTGTTTTCAGTGACGTACAGGTACGAATTTGTGGTTGAGCCAAAACAAAGAGAGACGTTGGGTGTAGTCGGTCTCTGTTTTCACTCGTCAGCTGAGCTTTTGACTGATAAAAAAAAAAAAAAAAAAAAAGAGGTATGCTTGGTATGCACCCTGAGTATCGAGGTTTAATTTCTAGAGTGAAACCTACAGATATAAGTAGATCAGTAGTTTTAATAAATGGCGTGTTATACTACTGTACATGATGGGAATTCCCAGAATCATGAATTTCCTGAGACACCAAGCTCTCCTAGTTATTGATTAACATGCTTTAAAATCCATATTTAATAAACATTTCTACATATTATCACATTTTTATTTTGTCTCTTAAATACCTGCATGCACATCATTCTTTTTTTTTTCTTTTTTTTTTCTCAAATGTGATATTTTATAATACTACTTTTAAAAAATAAATGAATAAAAGTTGGGACGCCTTTTTGTAACAAGCAGGGTGATGTCTTCCTTCATGCTGAGAGGTTTACCCACATCCGAACAGCACTATGTTTGTGAACCATAACCGGTTTTGCTGAATACCTGTGTTAAGTGTGTTCATTCATTTAGCGGAGATATTTAATCTAAAAACCACTAATCAGCTTTGAGATGCTGAGAATCGAAACCTGTAGCTCACAGCTATTGGACGTCATGAGATTTGAATCTCCTGCAACAAAGAACTTTAGCATCTTTCTGCATCAGCAACATTGCCGGGCAGCGATCAGATGGGAGATGTGTGAGAACACTGTGCACTTCAGGAATGCCAGGCACTTTCAGAAAAACCTGGATATGCATCAAAAAAGCAATAATTGTGTGTGGCGTTATGCATCTTCACACTGTCTCATCCCTGGCATAATACGATTAATGTGGGGGGAAACATACACTCACACACTCTTAATAACATTTTTTTAGTCTTGACAGGGTTTCAGGAGCATATTCACATTTTGTGATACACTCCATCCTGGGCTTGCTTGCAAAAAATCCTTGTAACCTGTGAACCTGCTGCCACTTTATACAGGTTTGCGCAAAGAACAGCAGTCATTCTGCAGAACATCATCCCTTAGCTTGTAGTGCAATAAAAGAGCTTTTCTCAGATTTAATTCTAAGATGTAATTTTGAGGGTTTTTTTTTCTTTTGCCTGTTTTCTTTCGTTTCGTTTCTGTGGCCTATAAGGAACTAGGCTATGAGGAAGGACCTGTGAGGAACTAAAAGCAGAACAAACAAACAAAAAATACAGTACATAACAAAAAGTTACAAAGACTCACCCCCTGTGATAATAAGCAAGATGGCTGTAAGGGTTAAGGTGTCCATGCTTCTTCAGGAGCGTGCATGCCAATATACAAATCCGGAGGTTTATAAAAGCGAAATCAAAGCTGGAAAATACAAGAATAATTGGATTTCTCGTCCATACTTAAGTATGATTTTGGAATATTTATTCTTTACTAAAATGTTAAAGAAATGGAGTATTTGTAATCCATTTGAAATTCATGAAGGTCTCTTAATCTCTCATCCAGCCTATCACTGTATGCTGTATGTTGTATTTACTTAACAGTTTGGCATCTCTATCAAGATAGAAAAAATATTTAAGAATACTTCTAATTCATCATCTGTTACGACCTATCCAGTGTAGATAACTATGTCCAATGTAGGTTAGTGCTAGACCCTGGCTCTAGCTCAGTCAGATATTCCAATATGTTGAAGAAAGCAAAGATTCGTATAAAACGCATAGACTCATTTAATCATGAATATAATCTTTTGACATGCGCAAAGTTGTTAATTTGCTGAATATATTGCAAAAGAAGAGGTATTTTTGTCCAGTGTCTAGGTTAGTTCAATCTTCCCATCTTTTCTAATAAATCCCGCCTTCCACGTTATGATTGGTTACAAGAATTCAGTCTCATCTATAATTGGTTAGATGCTTTAATACATGTTAAATCCTGAGTCATGATAAGGCCATGCCGCTTCATCAGCCAGATACTCGGTGGATGAAAGTTTGGAGTAAAGAATGATGGGAGAGAGTTGTTTGTTCTCACAGAGTTTACCAACCAGGAACAGAAGCAAAATGTTACCCTCACATGGGGGCAGTCATACACAGAAACAATGTGTATTCCAACACGGGAGAATAATTCTTACGTAGCTATTATTGACCTGTTGAATTGATAATAAAAGGTTTAAGATTCAATAATTGAGAATAAGATTCAATTATTTGTTACATGTGCTTACAGCACAGTGAAATTATTTTTCCATATCTCAATTAGGAAGCTGGGCTCAGAGCACAGGGTTGGCCAGGATCCAGCACCCCTCAAGACTTCAGGAGTGACAGCTTTGGTGGAGCTTCTGATTAGTAAGCCTGAGCCTAAACTGTTTGAGCCACCACTGTGCCCACTGTTTACACTCCACCCATATCATTCTGACTGAAAATTCCTTCAGATCAGGTCAGAGTGTTCAGATTGAGGTGATGCGATTTTATTTCCCGCGATTCCCATTCTTCATAGAATATTAAGGTCCACGTAAACGCACCTGTAGAGGCATCTGCTGTCTCTTCTTAGCCTAAGAATTCTAATTTTAAAATAATTTAAAAAAGTCGATATAAGTTTTGCTAATATGCTAACATGCTAATATGTTTTGCTAATATGCTAACATGCTAATACGAACTATCCAATGACGGAAACTTCAAAGAACTTTTTGTAAGTCGCTCTGGATTAGAGCGTCTGCCAAATGCCTAGTTGTAAATGTAACTGGGTACATTTAATTAAGTTAGTCAGGTGTTTTTCCTCCTACTGGTTAGACTAGCTTAAGCGCTGGTGGCTAATATAACTGGTTAAACTTTCATTCATTCATTCATTTCTTCATTCATCTTTTATACTGCTTATCCTGTGGGGCACAATGCAGGGTACTCCCTGGACAAGTCAATCCATCACAGGGCACACACACCAACACACTCCAGGCAATTTGGGAACCTAATCTGCATATGTTTGGACTGTGGGAGGAAATCAGAGAACCCAGAGGAAACCCACCAAGCATGGGGTTGAGCGCACGACGCTGGAGGTGTGAGGCCACAGCGCTACACCACTACACACTACTACTACACCACTGTGCCACCAAACTGGTTTGTCCACAAGTCAAATTCTAACTAGCAGTAAATTTTGGCTACTTTTTTTTATAGCATATTTTACTCTTGATTAATTAATTAATTGGCAAGGTAGTAATTCTTGTGACTATGAAAGTTACAATGATGGAATGATACTTTTAGACAATTTTGAGTTTTCACATAATATTTGCTTAATTCCATCAGCTACAAAAATCCACATTATACTTTTTAATATACTCTAAATTAGGAACATATTTGGCTTTTCATTGTACATTGTCTCGAAACTTCCACTTTAAAAAAAAAGGAAACTGGATATTCTGATACAGTAGCTCTACTTGCACTTGAGTAAATGAGATTTCTAACAACGTCAGTTTTTGAAATGACCTCGGAATAGTTGCCCTGATTTACATTCTTTTTGCTCAGCTCATAAGACAACTACATTTATTGTAAGTTTAATGTAAATCAACGGATTATTTAATATGAGTCACTACATAATATCAGACCAAGTGTCCAAGTTGTTTTTTACTGAAGAGGTTTTTCATGAAAACAATACTGCAAACCATTGGACTTGGATAACATCATACTGTAAGGCCTTAATTAAACTTAAGCTGAACTTCAAATCTATTTTTTATTATATCCCCCGTATCAGCTCAAATTCTTTATGGACCTTAAAATCTCATTAAACTCAATACACTTACCGAAAAAATAGATAAATAAATAATCCAGGGAATTATTCAGGAACAAAAGTCGAACGTGAAGAGCAGTTCCTCCTTCTGATTCATATCCGAACAGGTGTATATCAAAAGAAACACTTATCTCATGCGCTGAAAGAAAGCCAAAGTCCAGCCTTATCACACATATGCGAGAGGAGAGAGAACTGAGGAGCGATACCTGTTTAACCTCTCTGCTTTGCATGTAGGCAGGGTCATACCAAAACTCGAGGGAGGAACATGAAGTACGATGATCACATTAGAAAAAAAAAAAAGAAAAAATGCCAGAGTACCCGAAGAGCTCGCCAAGCAGAAGGATGAATTACTCATGGTGTGTTGTTTGCTATAACGTCTGTATAATACACCCTTCTTTGGCATGTCAACACAGTAAACACTCGTCTCCCTGGCAGTTAAACCCAACCTTATATATCACAGTCACATGTACAGGTAGGATCATCAGCAGGTGTGTACCGGAGACAATATGTCCTTGGTATGAGTACGTGAGTCAACATAATGCTATTGTGTGCTAGATGCATACATTAAACCCTGTAATTTCCCACGCACCACCCTTTCGAGCTTAATGCTGACAACCACACAATCATTTGCATGGCATGTAAAAACTTCAATGTGTGTGGACTTTAAGGAACCAACCAATGCTCGGTGGAAGTCTGCTCATTTTCTAGCCAAACCATTTTCATGCCAGAGGAGCCGGAAGTATGACAAAGCTGCGTTGCTACTGAGACACAAACTAAGGCAGAGGAACACTTTCAGCTTTTTCAGCTTTTCAACAACAGGAGATGCCGTGCTGTGCAGCGTTGATGGCGGAAGGTAGCAGTGTGGGTTTTAAGTGTTACTATAGTGGTTTGGAAAGTCTACGGGAAGAGAGCAGGTGGGAAGACATGAGGAAGATAACGTGTGAGCTCTTCCCCACTGTGGACAGCCGTAAGACGACGACTCACACCTTTGATTAGAGTCAGCATGGGACTGAAGAGCAAGGTCAAAACACAACATTAGTGGTCATTATACAAAAGAAAAAAGGACATGCTACAGTTTTCATATCAGAAATGTAAATACACCGTGATTATAGCAGCGTTCAGATTATTACTTCTAGCACCTAGCAAATCTTGTTTGAATCCCATGAAAGTGCACCTTGGCGTGGTTTGTTTACATTTGACAAGCATCAACACAGTAACAGAGCCGTTCCGTGAATTTTCTGCAGCCTTTAGACAAGCCGTCTTCAATAGCTTGAATCTGGTGCCGCAAGTCATGTTGATGAAAGAACTCTTTAGCAAAACTATACAATTTAAAATCTTACTGATTTCATTTTCACCACAAAAATATATCTACTCAATTAATACTGCTAAACTCCAGGGACAAGGCCATGGGGAGGGAGAATGGAGGGGGTGGGGCTGGTTGAGCAGAGTGATACCACAATACCAGACAATCCTGGAGACAATCTGATTCATAAATTCATCTTCTATCCCACTTACCCTGTACACATCCTAGAAGCCCTGGTGGAGTTCACCCAGGACCGGGAGCCAATCCATCACATTAGGATGGATTGGTAATGCCATTTCACTTAATCTGCATTTCTTTGGACTGTGGGAGGAAATCAGAGAACCCAGAGGAAACCCACCAAGCATGGGGTTAAGCGCAGAACACTGGAGGTGCGAGGACACAGAGTTACACAACTACGCACTACTACACCACTGTGCCACCTAACTGGTTTGTCAACAAGTCAAATTCCAACTAACAGTAAATTTGGCCTACTTTTGCATTAATAGCATATTTTACTTATGATTAATTAATTGGCGAGATATGTAGCGGTAGTAATTCTTGTGACTATTAAAGTTACAGAGATGGAATGAGACTTTCAGACAAAATAGCACAGTCGCTTATAAGAATTTTAGGTTTTCGCATAATATTTGCTTAATTCCATCAGTTACAATTGAAGTACCCGAAGGAAAGCCACCAAGCACAAAGAGATAATGCAACACAGACCCGCGGCGAGAATTGAAAACCGTGAGAGATCATGGTGCTAACCGCCACAACGTGCAGCCTTAATCTGAACAAGATGGCTGTTCTATATAGTTTTAATCATCCTTTCTGTTTGACATCAATACAGGATATAATAATAATCATCACCATCATAATAACTATTATTTTTATAGCGCGGGGTCAGACATGACACAGACAGGGTTAAGGGCCTTGCTCGAGGGCCCAACAGTGGCTGAACCCCTGACTTAACTGTTTGAGCCACCACTGAGCAGAGATGAACATGATGCCAAACATTAATAAATTCAGATGCCAAACATATTTATTTAGTTTGGATAAATAATTGGGAACAAGGAAGAAAATTTTGTATGTTGGATTTTTGGACAAACTGATACTGTATGATTTTGCAGCAGTTATATAAGAGAACATTTATATTATGCATGAGGCCCAAACAAATGACATGGGGGACTTTCATGCTAATAAGGCTTAGCATTTGTTGCCCTCTAGTGGTTTTAGTATCCAAACAGGCAGACAAAAAAAAATCTCTCTAAGTAAAGTAGCAGCTTATGAGTTTCATTTTCTTATTTTCTTCAAGTCATAAAATAATATTTCACTTTACCATATTACACAGCATTTATTGTGTATAGACAGTGTAAACCATACAATCTACCATATCACAAATGGCCTCCTAAAAGACTGCTGCTGTGACCTTTGACCTGAGGGAGTTGAGGTGGACAGAGCTAAAATGGCTGTCTCCAACACAACAGCAGCATTGTGTTGCAGGGGAAGTTCTATAGAAACGCCATATAGGGAACTGGAGGGAAACCCCCCCTAATGACACGCTTACATCTGGCCTTTACACCGCAGGCCTTCATTTACTCCATTAAATCAGGTCTGTGCCAGAGACTCATTAAAATTACTACAAAAGTCGGGTCAACTGTTAACTAATTATTTGTAGATGACGGACAGCCAGGCCTTACATTCTAGCGTCTTGTTAGGAAGTCTTTTATAGCGTCTTCATGATATAAATGCACTGAACCAATCTATCACAACTGCCTCTCTTTATGAACGCAGTCATTAAATGGCAATAATATAAATATAGTTTTAAATGAAGTATATAGGCTCAAGCTATTTGCATTGTGGTCTATAACTCATCATGTAAAATGGTGTTTAAACTACAAGCTGTTATTGGAGTTATTGTAAAATGCAGGAATGAAACATGACAAGGAGGCAAACCGAAGCTGATTATTTTCCAGTTCAAATCTATGGTTAAAGAATGTGGTATATTCCTCTTATACCACACCAGTTGGCCAATAAATTTGTTTTACAATTATTTTAAATCTTCATAAAAAAAATGATAAGCAGTTTAGTTACAGATAACTATGGTGGAATGCCCATAAACAAGTCAGGACCTGTTATCACTTATGCTATAGCAGCCACAAACAGCCTTTCTGACCTAATACTGACCTGTACTGACCCGGTGCAGCCTTTCTGACGAAGTTTTTTTTTTTTTTTCACTTTTTTTTACAGTTAAATTGTAAAACTGTTAAGTCCAAATTGATATGTATTTGTCTGATGTGCACATGAGCATACATCTGACAAATGCATCTAAAGAACAATATCTCGCCACTTTCCTTGCTTCCTAAGGAAGGACCTCCAGCCTATGTGTGAAGTCGTCTCATATGCATGCATTTGTTACAAGTGTTATTTACTACACTGCGGTGTGCTGGGGTGCAATAAAACAAAAGGCTAAAAGGCTGAATAAACATCAGAGATTTGCAAAGGGTGGTGGGAGGAGAATGCTGTCCAAATAGAAGTCTACAGAACAGCACAGGAAGTCATTACTTAGCATATAATTCGGAAGTTGAACTCAGAATTATATCTGTTTTTAAGCTACAACATGGGCAAAAAAAAAAAAAACATGGATCCCTTATTGAAAGCTTGTTGTTGCTTACTTTTGTTAACAACTTCCCTTAGAAAATCTTTTTTTTTTTTAAAAAGATGTATATCCTTATAAAGAAATTTTTCGTGAATAAAAAAATGCATTTTTTTTAAGAGCCACTCATGGATTTAGTGTCTTAGACAATGGAAGAAACTTATTATAACAGCCAACGCACAGCATTTTTTTGCATCCTTTCTTCCCTGCATGGCTCAAGAATGATGCAGAAGGCAACCAGTCAAGTCTCACGAGTCTGCAAGTGTTGCAGTTAGTAATTGAACCTCAACCCTTCCTGTGTGGTGTGAAGGTGGAGGGAACGGCAATGGGCAGCTGTTGTGCCCAAGAGGCCCCAGAGCTCACTGTGTTATCTGAAACCCACCTGCCACTCCCACTGCCCCCAACCCTCAATCCTGTGTGTGTGTGTGTGTGTGTGTGTGTGTGTGTGTGTGTGTGTGTGTGTGTGTGTGTGTGTGTGTGTGCCTACACACTGAGAGAAACAGCAACAGGAGCTAATGTGTTCCCGCCTGAAAGTTAGGCCTAAAGAAAGCCATATGAGGGCCTTGGGGGAGGGGAGGAGCACAATGTCCCAGTCAACAAACCGTTTCTTAAATTCCCTTCCACAAGTTTATGGACTCATCTGTATGCGTGACTTCAAACTGAAGTTGAAGCTGAAAGCTTACACAAAGTAAAGTTTTATGAAAATCTGCAGATTCAAATCTATGGTTAAAGAATGTGTCTTGAGGGTTTTTTTTTTCTTAACGATCAAACCAAGATGTGTTGCTACTGGAATGCCAGGCAATATATCCTACTTGATGCCAGAATCATACTGTGTGATTAGAATGATCTTTTAAAATTATTACTTATCTCACTGAGACAATCCTAATAAAATCTCGGCTGAAGTTGATATAAATTCTCTGAACACACACATGTTCAGAGAATTTATGGTTTACAAAACCAGGCATGTTTTTCCCGTGAATTAGGGTGCAAACCAAATGGCATTTACAGAAGACTTCAAGCACAGAACGCTGATGAGTCGCAATGTTTGAATGGCGGAACACCTGATCCTTGAACAGTGACCGATATCTTATCCCCAACTCGCAGAAGAGATGAATTAGTCTGTGGGAACTGTACACAACAATTCACCAACACAACTTGTACATCACAGGAAATTCGGTGGGAGTTATTGGCACTTCTCCGGACAGGTCATTTCCACGGGGTCGGGCCTTTAAAGAAGCCCCTGGGAGGCCAGCGTTTCAGATGTGAAGCATGCCGTCAGATCATGGCTCTGGCATACTGAGAAAACTTTATATCTCAATGATATCCAAGTGAAACTCTGGGATAAGTGCATTAGTGGACCAGGGGATTATATACCTGCATTCTGTTATTCTGCACAATCAGAAGTCCCGGTTTAACTTGAACACACCTCATGTATACTATTAAAGATAATTACTATGTTCTCTTTATGCCATCAATCAGATCAGTTTGGGTTTTTGCAAAAAAAACAACAAAAAAAAAACAGGCTTGAATATACAAAAACAAATTCTTTGTACCTGTGATATGCTTAAAAGAAACCAGGAGAAAAAAGGGGAAAAGTTTATAAGGGTATTCAATCATTTACCATACATGGTACATTTGTAGGGGTGTGGTATCGCATATTAATTTAACATTAATGTTTTATATAAATCTATTCAGAGTGTAAACTTTTAGAGTTTTGATGTTTTCTCAACTGTGTCTCATGACTTATGTGTCAACCTTTAAAGTTCTCCTTTTTGCGGCTTTGAGATAAGTGATTTAAATTCTGAGATTTTAATTAAGAAATTCTGAGACTGGCAGAACTTTGTAATCAGCTGTATTCAGTAGCAATTGCACTAGTGAGCCTCATGATACGTGTTGCAAAACATCTCAACTTACAACCAAATAATAATTTTATGTGTTTATTCTTTTAGGCAAAATAATTAAGTGTAAACGTGGATTAGCAGCATTATTTCTAAGAAGGTATGTAATACTTTTATGGGTTGCTTTATGTAGCCCTTAAAACACAGAGCTTTTTAGACATATTTTAATAAACATATATATTGGGGTTCAGGATTGTGCAGTATAGCGTAACATATCCTTATAAACATAATATAACAATATGATAATTATAAAGAGTTCTCCATTTTTGCTAAGTCATTCCCATATTCCTGTAAAATTTTAACATTTTAAAAGTATTGATAACTTTTGTCAAACCCAAATGCACAGTTTGATATCTCAAGCCTCCCTGCTAACATAAGGACATATATATAATTTTTTATTTGTCAAGGACCTATGTTGAGATCTGTGTCGCTTGGGTATTAATTAAACTTTATGACACTGCCACAACTTGTCATCAGTTGTATTAGGTATCAGTGGTGCTTTCGATCCTCATGTTATGTTTTGCAAAACATTTCAACTTACAACAAAAGAACGATTTGATTAATTGGATTTTTCTTACATAGATTGTAAACGTGAATTCGATTTTTTATTTATGTGTGCTGTAATAAATGGTAATTATACATGTAATATGCAGTTTGTTGGGTTAATGTATGGTTACTGATTAATTACAAGTGTTTATATAAAATGTTTTTTAAGAATAAAGTTTGGCTCATAAACATTAGCTCTTACATCTGAAAAACATCATGCAAAAATATTTATGTACTCCCTGTAAACACAAAGTGTAAACGACACTTACTGTATATCCCATCACTAGGCTGATTTAAACTCATAATGGATAAATCTTTTTACATAATCTGAGATTATTTTTGGACTTTATTTTGAATATTCAGGTCAGGTCATTTCAACCAGATACAGTTCAGTACACAGTGAAATGAAACAATGTTCTTCCAGGACCAGGGTGCTACATACATCCACATAGATTAACAAAACTAGCTAAGACAAAACCTAAATAGCTGACCAGCTAAAACATCATATTAATTGCCATAAATGAACATTTTTTATAAATAAATATATTAAAATATTTAAGAACTATACAGAGAGAGCATACGGGCTTGTCCATCTTGTACAGCAAAAATAAATAATTTTTCCCCATGAAAAATTGTAAAAAAAAAAATAATAATAAATTTAAAACATTTTTTATAACTAGCCTGATTTAAACCAAAATGGATTAAGGCATATTTTTTGACATAATCGAGCGAGCCTGAGGTGATTTGTGGACTTATGGACTTTATAGGGACTCCATTTTGGATCTTGTACATAAACTCCCTTTTTATTCAAAAGTAAATAAGTCTTTTGAAACCAGCATACTTCATCTGGTTAAAAAACTGGCCAAAGAGAGCAGCGCCAAAGGCGTTCAGAGGCATTTCCTGATATGTAACATAAGCAATTACATAACACAAGGCTTTAAAAAAAGGACGACTGTAAATTGTTCCACATCAAACACAAAACAGCCGCCATTTTGGTCCCAGCTGCTCAACACAACTCGCCTGGTCACCTTTGTGGCTATTTTAACCCTGAACTCATAAACTTTAGAAAGCTAAATTCTAAAAAAAAAAAAAAAAATCTAGATTTATAGCATTTAACAATTTAACAACAACGAAAACATACAGATATAGAACTCGACACAACCAGACTTGTATTTCTGTGCTAAAACAAACACCAGTCCATTGATTGGCACACGCGAGCACCCACACAGGTACGTTGCTATGATTTGAAATCGCATTGTCGCCCTGGGGAGCCAATCAGGTAACGCGCGAGGCGTAGCAATCTGCTCCGAACACCAATCAGGTGAGTGCGCGAGGCGGGAAAGGAGGCGTGGTCTTTCCGCTCGGAGCTGTGATGATGAAGTGAATAGAAGGGGGAAAAGAAGGGGGGAGAATCCAATCCGGTTTGAGCTAGTTCGTGTTTCGATGGGACGGTAACGTCTTCCTGCGCTGAAACCTGTGTGTCTTTTTATCGAGCTAACTAAGCACTATTTTTAGTCTCGTTGCCTGGCTTACTTTCCTCCCTGTTTTTGTAGCTTATTCCTAGTTTCCCCCCTTAAAAAACAAACCAGCCATGCCCAAAAGGAGCAAAGTAAGTACTGATCGGAATTCTCTCTTTGATCTCTGTGTATTTTTAATGCAATTTAAAACAACAATGCATTGCTTTAAAAGCATGCATTCGAGTCATAATCGAGTCTGGTTGCGTTGTGTGATTTGAGGTTGCAATGTGCGTTCGTGTTGTTGCACAGTTTTTAATGTTTTGATGTGCAGCGTACACACACTGAGATTTTTCGTCTTAAAGCGTTAATACGTGACGCGTGCGTTTGTGTTTGCGTTAGTACGCGAAAGCGACTTTTGCTTCTTCTTTTCTATGTATTAAAAAAAGCAGATTTATTAATTTCCATGTCCAGTGTTTACAAATGGATCAAGTAGCCCTGGATACATGGATCTAGACAAAGGGGTGGAACTGAGCGAGCTGTACTTTTCAATTCTTTCCTCTCCATAAGCCACAGGCAATTTTTAAGCATTATATATAGTGCGTGTTTTACAGGTCGTTTTAATCTTTCCGTGTATATAAATCTGTTTAGATAGGACTTTTTGCTTTTTAAAAGAAAAAAAAACTCTTTATTTTGGAAAATGATCTTGCATGGAAATCCTCTTCAATGTTGCATGATCTTGTCGGTTTCTTTCCCCTTAATTTCGAAAAAATAAAAAACGTGTTTCAGACAGGAAAAATCATACATTTAGGTTATTTAGTAGCCAATTCCACTTGTATAAACGTATTCATGTGCTTATAGTCGCCACATTCGTCGCCATAGCTGAGGATTCGTGCAAATCTGTGGTTGTAAAAATGGCGAATCTCCCACACCGCAGCGACTCTGTTGTTTTCCAGCGTTTTCTTTTTTTCTTTAAACACCCACATTTTATAGAAAATGTCTTAGCGATCAAAGGAAATCTCGCCAAAAAAATCTGAATTTGTTACATAACGCAGTTTTACGCGTATATCTTTAATTAAATCGTCAACGTTGCTGAATAGATTAGTGTGGAAGGGGGGCGGGGTTCGAAGTTCCCTCCTTCTCCCTCGTGCGCACACAGCCAGCCAGTCAGCGCGCAGCCTCTAAAAAATGGCGGGATTTTGAGATCAACATTACATGAAGGGGGTGGGGCGCTGTTTGCAGTTTAAGCAACACATTCGCCATTACGATGTTTTTGTTGTTATTTATATGCATATTTTTTTTTACCATTATTATTTATTAAATTAACAACTGTGATATTTGTTGCTGTTTCTTGGCTGTTTTGGTAAGAATAATATATTATTCGTATACATTTCAAGCTGATTAACAGTTCTTTATTTTTCAGGCGAACAATGACACTGAAGCCAGCGAGGTAAGTTTTGCTTTTTTTTCCCATAAATTTTTATATATATTTGTCTGTTTAAATGTATTGCAAATATTTTCACATTGTTTAAGTATTTTAAATTAAAGTGTTTTTGTTTGTTTTTTTCCCAGCCCAAAAGGAGATCTGCAAGATTGGTAAATGTAAGTTGACACTGGACGAGTAATGCTATGAGTTGTTGATTTGTGTCTCCACAAATTTAGTTGAAACAAATTGTAGAACATTTTTAAACAAATCTTGTGATTTTGTTTGATTTACAGAAACCAGCACCTCCTAAAGCAGAGCCGAAACCAAAGCCGGCAAAGGTAAACTCAAGCCTGTCTGCTTGTTTTATGTCATTTTTAACAAATCTAGATTGATAGTTTATTAATCAGTAATGACACGTTCTTTTGCAGAAGGCACCTGCCAAACCCAAAAAGACCAAGGAGCCTAAGGAGGACAAGCCCAAGGACGAGGAGAAGAAAGAGGAAGTCCCTGCTGAGAACGGCGAGGCAAAGGCCGACGATGAGGTAAGCGTTAGTGGAAATTTTGGCTATTGCTAAAAAGGAAGAAGAATTGGGAGTAAAACTTTTTGTTTTTACAGGCACCAGCAACAGAAGAGACGGAGAAGAAGGATGATGCAGCAGAATAACGTCTTGTCTCGAACCAATGCTCCCTGTACCTCTCTTCTTGTACAATTCAGGGGAATATTTTTATCTACTATTTTCTAAAGGCAGTTTTTTTAGTAGTTTGATTGTAGAGACACATTTTTTATGAAAGCTACAATGCATTTTGAGGGGGATTTCATCCCATTCCACATTTGTACATCCAGAACAGTTAATGTCTGTCAGTTCCTCTTTTCAATGTGGGAAGAAGTAAAACGCCATGAGCGCACACACACACACACACAAACATTGCGCATGGCCTTTACAAAGACAGTTGGACAATTTGCCCAAATGACTAACATTCCATTGGCTCAATGAGGGATTTATTATTTTTTATGTTTGTTTGAATGTGTGTAACCTGTTATGTATGTGGGCGCGGCGGGGAGGGGGTGCAAATCACTCACTGTTTTCTTGTTTATAACGAGGCAGATTACTTAGGACGTTTGTAAGCTGTGTACTGTATGTTAATTCTTGTACCGATTCTGCTTAATAAACCTACTTTTGTAGTACTGGAGCTCTCCATGTCAGGCCTGTGCATCATCCCATGTTTTAATTTGTTGTCTTTCCTGTGATAGCGCCACAATAGATCTATATAGCAGCTGTGAAACGATCTTCGACTTTATATGCAGCGTGTATTGGTACCATGTCCGGATGTGGCCAAGATCGGATCCTTGGCAAAGCTAGAATGCGTCGATGTGCTTAAGTTTGGCCACCTTTTCAAGCCGTTCCGATGATTGAGTATAAGATCTGGCAAACTGTACAGCACTTGTACCAGCAGTAGCAATATACACGTGCAACTACAAATGTACAGTTTCTTTCAGATCATTGTTTATAGATGTATCTCTGTGTATTGTTTGATTTAAAGCGAGCCAATAAAAATTGTTTGTGACTTCTGTTTCTCTCACTTTTGTTTGAGTTCTCGACTACATCATTCAGTTTTACGTTCTTCAAAGCAGAGCTAGTGTTATAATGCAGATCTATAAAACTTCAGATGTAAACCAAAAAAATGCAACAAAAGTTGATGCACTGCTTGATCATAACTAGTTGGTAAACGTGTAATGTTTGTATTATGGGTAAAAAAATTTCCGTTTTTTTTTTTCTTTTTACAAAAAAAAAAAAAACTGCTATACTCCCTAATCTCTATGCTGTACATAAATAAAGTACAGTGCAAAGTCTTCAGTAAACTTGCTACTTCCGTTAAAAGTTCTAGGATGTCAGAAATATTTTATACCACTGTATAGAAATAAGTTATTTTAGTAATAGACAAATTCACAGATAAAAAATCAAGGATGGCTGGTTTCATCTACAGTAGCAAACATTTGAGGCAAGTCTTATAGAAAAACTGTTACGTACTCACCAAAATACTTGCTTCAGTTATAAAACTGCACGACTGTGTACCTGAGTGAACTGATATATCAAACCCATAAGAAATTTTACCATTTGTATATATTTGCTGATATAGTACACATAGCACACTATGGTAGGTGGTTTTAACACAGTACAAACTTTTGCACAGTGTATAGCTACTGAACTTTTGGTAGCCAATGTGGTACCCAAAAAGTACCGTGGTAGCCCCCAAAGTATTTTGTTACACAGCGTAGTACTTCCACTGTACAGACTGAAGTGACACAGTATCAACCCTAGTACTCGTGTGAAGTCATATGGTGCCTAACATGATAATGTCTTAAGTCCAGTGGGAATACTATGGTATGTTACTGTATGCACTTAAGTTTCCCATAGTAAACTAATTTCTTATGGGAATCTTTGATAAAGTTTAGTTTTGTATTGGTTACTGCTATATATATTTTAATCTATACCACAATAATGATGAATTTTCCAAACAAAAAAAAAAGAAAGATTTATTTGATTAACAGCAGCTCGGACAGTAGTGCAGCTGACAAGCAAAGGTATGTATTATTGAACGTGTAATGTATTATGATTTCTAAAGTAATGGGTTATTTAGAGGGACTTGAATGGCAAATCCTCAAGTTACTCTAAGTTCAAGAATAAAACTGTTCAGGCATAAAACTCTTTTAAAAAGAGGAAAAGGTATAATCATTGATATGTATGATGACACACACACAGGCACCATTCAGCCATAACCTTAAATCCATTAACATTAAAAGCACTCAGGTTTTGGTTTTCCCTCGTGCCACCTCGGCACGGGGCTCTGCAGGACCTCTGGGGTTGTGCTGTGGTGCCTGGCACCAGGACGTTGGCACCGAATCCTTCGGGTGCTGTAGGTTGCGGAGTCCCTCCATGGATCGGACTTGTTCGACGCATCCCTTGGCTGCTCAGTCAGATTGGGATCTGGGGAATTTGGAGGCCGGATCAACAACATTGAACGCTTTCCCTGCTAAGCCAACATTACATATCGCTATTAACGTTATAGACATTACTTTATACACAGCTTGTAATATAGCTAAAATGAATATGGAAATCACTGAAGTATAACAGCAATAAAACACCCTGGGGTGGTCACAATAACTCATCACCCTATAGCTATAGTACAGTTTTATTTTCTAAATAAGAAACTGTTCATTGATTTATTGTAAAGTCACCTTCATACTTCAGTCACAATCACAGATTGTCTTAAAATAAAAATAAAAAGTTTTAATTTCAGTGTTTGTATTTCTCTAAATATACATAGGATGGAGATTTTATGGATGGCAGTTAAGTTTTATTATGGCATGTGATTATACTGTAGTTTGTCCTCGCCGTGTTATTACAGTGGAATAAATCGTGCTGTATGGTTAGTAAGCAGGAATATAAGAATCAGATTTGTTTATGCGATTAACAGATTTTGTGTGTGAATGGTGAGATGTGAACTAGTGTCTCTTTGACCTTCGCCCAGAGTCTGCAGGCAAAAAAAATCAATGTTTGATAAGGCATTCATTTCTTTTTTTTCTTTAAGCACAGTATCTCAGGTCATGCAGGCTGCTTTGACCAGTTCAATCGGATCACATCCTGGCAAACTTTGAACGTATTGGGAGCTTATTCCTAAAAGGATTGTAAATTTAATCACTCAATCAGCCAGGACATGATCAGTGTCTGAAGTTAAGGCTAATGAAGCTACTGAAGGAGAACTGTCTTGCGTGTTTCTTGAGATCTCCAGGCCTGAGCAGACGAAGTCACCACAGAGCTAGATCCTCTGATCCTCTGAATAAATACCTGAGAAAGGTGCACCAGTACTGATGCGATGAAGTCTGGGAAGCTGCCGTTGTGCCAGATCATTTCAGAGGTGTTCAGGGCTCTGTGCAGGATGCATGAGTTCCTCCACTCCAACCTTAACACACCATGTGATAATTCATGGAACTGAATTTTTGTGCACAAGGGCGTTGTCATACTGGAACAGGTTTGGGCATCTTAGGCCATCTTAGTCCATGACAAGCTCTCCACAGATTAAAAAACTGATCCTGGTTGTAATTGTTGGCGTGTTCACCGAAGAACTGGATGTGGATATTTAAGGTGTGTGTTTGGCTGCATTTTCAGGCAACACTCTTGGTGACATAGTTTACTTTATCTTATTAGTTAGATTAGCTTCGCCATCCCAGCAACAGACATTGGACACAAATGATGGTTTACTTCTGGCAGGCATTTACACTCTTTAATCATTAGCAAAGAATGCTCCCAAAATTTCTCTTAGCTACAGCTTCCCATGACGGTGGTCCTAATCTAGCCCAGATGCTGCCTTCAGGTCTCACTCATCTTGAGTACTGCTTCCAAAATAGACTAAATGCTTACCATGACCTCGGATGTGTAAATCCTTGTGTTGCTACACAAGAATTACAAGTTTCACAGTTTTGGACTTTCCAGAAAACAAACCAACCAAAAATACAAGGGTTTGGTAACCAGCTGCACATATAATAATAATAATAATAATAATAATAATAATATGAGTCAGAATATATATATATATAAAACTCACTCAACTATACAACACTTATTTATGATATATAAGCATTATACAGATGCAGTGATTTTTTAGCATAATAAATCTTTTTGTATTAAGCAAAAATCACTACTATACATCGATATGTGTTCTATAGCGTTACAATTTCCCTTCATTCCACTGTGAGATCCACAATTTTAGCTCTATGAAGACATGGCGTGTAAAGATAAAGTTGGACTTTATGCACTTGCATGTGTCCTGCACAATGCCATGACTAAACCAAAAATCATACTGAACCTTTGACCACCTTTGGGTTGAACTGGAACTGGAGCCTCCTAGACATCACAACATCAGTGCCCGAGCTCAGTAATGCCCTTGTAGCTGAATGAAGACTAATCCACACAGACAGGCTTTAAAAATCTACTGGAAAACCTTTTCAGAAGAGAAATGTGGAGCAACTTATATAGCAAATTATAAACATCAAAGAGAGACTAAATCTTACACAAGCATACTGGTCTAATAATCAGGTGTGCATTAACTTATGGACATATAATGAATATTAAAATAAACAAATAATAAAAAGGAAGTTAAAGTAAAAAAAAAACGTAGGTGTGTCCAAGTATTTGACTGGTACTGTACAATATCATACTGTACAGCTCCTGCAGTCATGTGATCGGCAAAACATTCACCATTTTATCTGCTTCACACAGATTATACCTGCCCAAATTTACCCCCACAGATTTTACTAAATACATAAAACCAGAGCTCTATATCGACCTATTAGATACCTACTTATCAGGTCTGGGTTTTTGTTTTTACCTGTTTCTTGCTGCATCACATTAAAATTGGAAAAAATATTCTGCTATAATTTACTTTGATTTCTTTCCTTCTTTTTTTTCCGTCCTTTCTTCCTTCACGTAAACCTGCCATTTTACTGGGTGTGTGTCTGTGTTTTATACATAATTGCTATTGCATTCCTGCTAAGTTTGATTAACAGGTCTGTCTTGTTTAGAGTAAAATAAAAAAAAAGCAATAAAGAAGCATCAAATGTACCAATTTCCTTTTTCAAATATGGCAGCTTCATGTTAGCTTTGGCACTGAAATGATAATAATAATAATATTATCATTATTGTTATTATTATGTTCCAAGCACTATGACATCAGCACAATGACAACATGATAATGATGTCATCACCATAATAATGCCTTTTTAATAGTGCTGATGTCATAAATGTGCGAATGCCTTCTTGTTCTTCTAAGGATTTTTTTTTTCATTTTTTAAAATCATCCGGGCCCTTTCGAGGCACTTAACATGTTTAAAAACTCACGGAAATCGGCACACAGGTTGGAATCTGCTGCCATTAGGACCAGGACTCAATAAGCTCCATTTTGATATGAATTTTATTACTGTATCATGTCCGGTTGCTAAGATTTGGCCCGTGACATTTTTTCTACAAGGAGGATATTAGAAAAAACAAAATCTAAATCCTGTTTTTGAATAGTGTAAGAAGATATAACGCTCAGGCTCATTCTGACACCAGGATTTTCCTGCTACTCTTGAAATAACTTTATCAGCAACTTTGGTTCATAGCGAAAAAAAAAAAAAAAAAACAGCAGAAAAAAAGTATGTTTTTTATGACAGATGGAATAACCAGGTTGGATAGTTAAAACCTCAATTCTATTGAAGGAGCAGGAAGTTATTGATTTTTAGCTGAATAAAACAATTTGATGAATTTCACCTACTGAAATCTATATGGCAAAGCTAACATGTGTGACTTGAGTTGATATGACGACTCACATTTAGTTTAGCATTTAAAAATTGAAAAGTCCATTTTGTTGCTGATTTCATACTAATGTAATTCGGAAATAATGTTTAAAATTATTATTATTATTATTATTATTATTATTATTATTATTATTAAGGGAAGAACTTGAACAAAATCTAGAAAACTTTATTCAAAAATGTAACAAATTTTTCTCTATTGTCAAAATGTTCTTTTCTTGTAGAAGTACTTCTGGATCAACAAAAACAAATAAATCAACAAGTTTGTTTCATTCAGGTCATTGGTGTGTTGATAAAACGAGGTTTACTGAAATACCAGATTTCTGTTTCTTTCTTTCTTTTCCTCAATTTGTGAAACATTACCAACAAATGTGTCATTATATAAGGATTTCTTTATAACACATAAAGTATGGAGTGATGTGAAAGCTGTGTGAGGGTCATTCCAGCTTCTAGTATTCCAGTGTTGAAGTACCTGCTCCGGTGACTGAAGAGTTGCCTCAAATCCCAGGATATTCAGGTTTATCCTGAGAGATAAACTTCGGAGAGAGAAAAAATGCAGTTAAACCCTGAAAATGTAAAAATATAATGTAATTGTGGAATGAGCTAGTCTTGTTTATTCATGAGGCCACATCACTGAGGGTGTTCAAATCCCATCTAAAAACTCATGTTTTCTTTGGCGTTTTAACCAACATGAGATGTTGATTTTATATGTTGTGTTTGGATTAGAGATGTGTGTGATGTGATTTTATTGTTGTATTTTTAGATTATTGTATTATTTATGTAAGGCACTTTGGGGCATTCGTTGTTGAATTATCCATTCAATAGAGCTCTTATGTGTGATGTCAGACCCGATGGAAAATTAGCCCGCTGCCATTTTGGCTGGCCGTCAGTCTGCGGTTTTACAATACTGTTTTTACAGTACCTGTTTTTTAAAATTCCCATTAACAAAAGGAATGAGATTTGTTATCAGTCATCCAGCAGGAAGATGAAACTCATCCTGGTCACAGTTGGTCTCACTGCTGCTTGTGTAGTGAAGATTTTTTATCTCAGGTAACATCATCGTAATAAATGTTCAGTAAATGTAATACAATAAACATTTGATATACTGTACATGATGAACTTGTGTTATATTTGCTAATTTAGAGTAGGTGCAGAGGTTAATGGAATGGAGTTGCCGTTATGTTCTCATTAGCGTTACTGTGCTTTTCACGGTATTCTGTGGGCATTTGTTATATTTTAAATGCCAAATTGCTGTTTCCTAAAATCCTACATTTGGTAGATTTTTAGGGGTGTGGTCCTGGTCAAGACAATCTCCTGAACTCCAGACTGAATGTCAAAATGAGACAGAAAGGTGATTTAAGCAATTTTGAGCGTGACCTCACTCTTCAGAGAGCATTAATTAGCAGTGAATAGCAAGGTAGGAAGAAAAAATAGATCAGAAACTGATGTGTTTAATAACAGAATGTAAACTACTCTGATGTTCTGAATAAACCCATTGGATGTCGGTGCATTGTCCTCAAAATTGTTTTAAAGAACAGCTAGAGGTTTATAAAAATCAGTAATACCAATCACTGAAGTTTCTAAACATTATCATATACACCCACCTAAAGGATTATTAGGAACACCTGTTCAATTTCTCATTAATGCAATCATCTAATCAACCAATCACATGGCAGTTGCTTCACTGCATTTAGGGGTGTGGTCCTGGTCAAGACAATCTCCTGAACTCCAGACTGAATGTCAAAATGAGACAGAAAGGTGATTTAAGCAATTTTGAGCGTGACATGGTTGTTGGTGCCAGACGGGCCGGTCTGAGTATTTCACAATCTGCTCAGTTACTGGGATTTTCACGCACAAGCATTTCTAGGGTTTACAAAGACTGGTGTGAAAAGGGAAAAACATCCAGTATGTATGCAGCAAAGCATTTGTGAAGCCACAACACGCACAACCTTGAGGCGGATGGGCTACAACAGCAGAAGACCCCACCGGGTTCCACTCATCTCCACTACAAATAGGAAAAAGAGGCTACGATTTGCACGAGCTCGCCAAGATTGGACAGTTGAAGACTGGAAAAATGTTGCCTGGTCTGATGAGTCTCGATTTCTGTTGAGACATTCAAATGGTAGAGTCAGAATTTGGCGTAAACAGAATGAGAACATGGATCCATCATGCCTTGTTACCACTGTGCAGGCTGGTGGTGGTGGTGGTGTAATGGTGTGGGGGATCTTTTCTTG